>WNWK01024908.1:0-29124 GCA_009830355.1 Cherax destructor
ACCCCCGCCTAACGACAAAATTCATTCCAAAGCCTGCTCAAGTGCCATTACAAGCAATTTACTTCCTTAAGAAATAATGTCACGTAGGTTAGTCTATTTCAGACCCCCAAAAATACACTTCCATAAGCACTTACAATATTATACTTACATAATTGTACGATTTCCGGGGTGTTCGTTAGGCAGGGGTCCATTGTACGTACATAAAAAAGCCTAAAATCTGTAAATCCCTGCCTGAAAACTCTAGAACTGCAGACACAACCTCCATTTTCAGTACTTCGGAGAAACTGGCCGATCTCTTTCTGACAGACTTAGGGAGCACAAAAATAGTGTTAGGCTTGCCGACACTAATAATGCTCTTTTCTGTCATGTCAGAGATCACAGTCATCCTATTGATTGGTCTTCTGCTAAAACTGTCTACCCTACGTCTAACTTTTCCAGTCGCCGTCTGGTTGAATCCTCCCTTATATACAACTTTCCCTGTATGAATCTTAGCCCTGGCTGTGTCTCTGTTGATGCTTTCCTCTCCCATTACATTGTTAAATGCTCCAAACTTCAGAACACCCGTGACTTAACCTGATTCCTTACCCTTTTATCTCTTCCCCCTTCTCCTCTGGGTTTTCTTTTCTTTGTTTTCTTTTACCTTGTATTTGTCCTTCTTTATTTTATTTGCCTTTTCCCCCCTCTGTGTTCTTGTCCTAACCCATGCGGGCCGCCAGCTTCATTGCAGTGCTCCTTTCCTAGAATATGACTGACTCCACTACTACTACTACTACCACTTCCACTACTACCTCCATTATTACCCCACTTTCTTGTGCCCTCCCCTGTCTGCCTGCCTATAAATACCCCTTCCACCTCTCCTGTGTGTTAGTGTGACTTTGTAAATGGTCCAAGTCGGACCGAAACGTCGTCGTTAGCTCCTCTCTTTTTATATGTGCGGGTTGTGTGTGTACAATTTTATTTCTTTGCTTGTGTACATGGGTTTACATTACAATCATAAATTGAGGTGCAAGGAGAGCCTCTGGCATGCCTTGGCATTAGGGGCAGCTTAACCCTTTGGGGGTCGGTGCCATACTAGTACGTTTTACGAGCAGGGGTTGGTGCCGTACTAGTACGCCCAAATTCTAGCGGCCTCAATTTAAGCAGAAAACGTCTGGTAGGCATACATATGAAAGAATGGGTCGTGTGGTCAGTGTGCGCAGTATAAAAATCCTGCAGTACACACTGCATAATGAGAGAAAAAAAACTCTGACCGTTTTTTTCGATTAAAACAGCGACTTTGCAGTCGATTTTCGTATGGTATATATTGATGTATTCTCGTTTTCTTGGTCTCATTTGATAGAAAGGTAGATATATTACAGAAATAGAGATGATTTTGATTGGTATGACAATGACAAGTACCTTGAAATTGAGCTCAAAATAGCGAAAATGTTCGATTTTTGACGATGTTCAAGAGTAAACAAATCACACCATGCTTCCAATACACATCAACTGGCGAGTCTTATATTCATGCACAAGTGCTCTGATATTATTTGTACCATTTTTACAATGATGCAGTTGTATACATAACAGTAAATCTTCTATTTTTTGTGAGAATAAAAATTCAAAATGAAAAGCAAAAGTAATGGAACAGGGGCCTGGAGACGTGACTAATGAACAGAGAACATGTTATTTTAGTGCCAGGAATGTCTGCCTTGTTTATTCTGGACCCTATTTTGAAATTGGCATCGTTTGAAATTTGTGTGAAATTGGAAAATTGCCATTTTCTGACCACTATTTTGGGTAGATGAAATTGGTAAATAGGCAGTTTCTTGTACTCAATCGATAAAAAAAATGGAGTTCTATCGAAATAGCTATAGTTTTAGGAGACTGAAACATTGAAATTTGTCGAAAATAGGGCTCAAAGTGGGCAAAATCGCCGATGCGTAAGTGTCATGGCTACCGCTAACTTCGCGAAAGCATAATTCCGTTAGTTTTCGATCAAATTTCATAATTTTGGTGGCATTATGATCGGAAAACGATTCTCTATCATTTCATAAGAAAAAATGTTTTTTTTTTTTTCCAAAAAATTTTCGACCCCAGGAACACTTTCCTGAGAAGGCCTGTCGACCCCCAAAGGGTTAATCTAATGGCTTATAGACTATGAACATAATATTGGAGTAATTGAGTGAGTTTGAATTGGTAGATAGTTCAAATTATGATATGATGATAATACATTGTTCATTACAAAATGATGATAGACATCATAACTAGTGTTTAGTAGGATGGAACATAATAGTAAAAATTAAATTATCTTAATGAAAATAACATTGAGCATTTTTGAAGGCAATTTACAGTATGAGTATTTAGTTTAGGGTGAGTAGGTGGTTTTTGAGAAGAGTCTTAAATTAATTTTCAGACAAGGTTATTTTAGCATTTCCTGGTAAATCAGGTGTAAAAAAAAAAAAAAGTATATTCTGTAAACGATGGAAATACACAAAAGAAAAAAAAAATACACAAACTTCGTGACTAGATAAACCGAGGAATTTTTCGCTAACCGATTCCGAAAAAAGCTTACGTTTTCCGAAGCTTACGTTAACGGAACCTTTCGTTAACCGAGGGTCCACTGTACAGACGTTGTGTCAACATTGCTACAGTAAAACTTTAATTTAACAGACTAATAGGGGAGGGGAGGGGAAGAGGAACAGCTGGATGGTAATGGTGAGTGTGGTGGACAGAAATGAGGTTATTTTGTTGTGATCATAACAATAGTCAAGTCTGTAACCAACGGACTTTGTCTGTAGTTTCAGAAACAAGGTATTTTAGCTAAAAAATAAGTTTTGCCAGAAAAGCACTCAAACCGCTCTAAAACGTCGAAATATGCAATAAAATACGATTTTAGCACATTTTTCTGAGCTTTTTAATGTTTCATGTATTTTTCGAAAATAATATGAAATACTCTATAAAAATACTGATTTTTATAGATTTTTAATGGGATTTTTAAAAAATATGTAATTAATTAATAAATATTCTAAAATACTATAAAATTTGAATTTATTGCATTTTTTGACGATTCAAGTCATTTTCAAGGATTTTCTGAAAAACTATTTTTTTTAGATAAAATATACCTATAAGTAAGCTTCCTAAAAGAAAATCATAAAAATTTGCTTACTTTTCCCATAAATTTCAATTGCAGACCAAATTCGAGTGGCCAAAAACCCCCCCAGGAGGACCAGGAAGAGTTGAGGCCCCCATAGGACCCCCCAGACCAAATTCGAATAGCCAAAAACCCCCCCAGGAGGACCAGGAAGAGTTGAGGCCCCCATAGGACCCCAGACCAAATTCGAGTGGCCAAAAACCCCCAGGAGGACCAGGAAGAGTTGAGGCCCCCATAGGACCCCCAGACCAAATTCGAGTGGCCAAAAACCCCCAGGAGGACCAGGAAGAGTTGAGGCCCCCATAGGACCCCCAGACCAAATTCGAGTGGCCAAAAACCCCCAGGAGGACCAGGAAGAGTTGAGGCCCCCATAGGACCCCCAGACCAAATTCGAATAGCCAAAAACCCCCCCAGGAGGACCAGGAAGAGTTGAGGCCCCCATAGGACCCCAGACCAAATTCGAGTGGCCAAAAACCCCCCCAGGAGGACCAGGAAGAGTTGAGGCCCCCATAGGACCCCCAGACCAAATTCGAATAGCCAAAACCCCCAGGAGGACCAGGAAGAGTTGAGGCCCCATAGGACCCCCAGACCAAATTCGAATAGCCAAAAACCCCCCCAGGAGGACCAGGAAGAGTTGAGGCCCCCATAGGACCCAACAGACCAAATTCGAATAGCCAAAAACCCCCCCAGGAGGACCAGGAAGAGTTGAGGCCCCCATAGGACCCCCAGACCAAATTCGAGTGGCCAAAAACCCCCCCAGGAGGACCAGGAAGAGTTGAGGCCCCCATAGGACCCCCAGACCAAATTCGAGTAGCCAAAAACCCCCCCAGGAGGACCAGGAAGAGTTGAGGCCCCCATAGGACCCCCAGACCAAATTCGAATAGCCAAAAACCCCCAGGAGGACCAGGAAGAGTTGAGGCCCCATAGGACCCCCAGACCAAATTCGAGTGGCCAAAAACCCCCAGGAGGACCAGGAAGAGTTGAGGCCCCATAGGACCCCCAGACCAAATTCGAATAGCCAAAAACCCCCCCAGGAGGACCAGGAAGAGTTGAGGCCCCCATAGGACCCCAGACCAAATTCGAGTGGCCAAAACCCCCAGGAGGACCAGGAAGAGTTGAGGCCCCATAGGACCCCCCAGACCAAATTCGAATAGCCAAAACCCCCAGGAGGACCAGGAAGAGTTGAGGCCCCATAGGACCCCCAGACCAAATTCGAATAGCAAAAAACCCCCCCAGGAGGACCAGGAAGAGTTGAGGCCCCCATAGGACCCCCAGACCAAATTCGAATAGCCAAAAACCCCCCCAGGAGGACCAGGAAGAGTTGAGGCCCCATAGGACCCCCAGACCAAATTCGAATAGCCAAAAACCCCCAGGAGGACCAGGAAGAGTTGAGGCCCCCATAGGACCCCCAGACCAAATTCGAATAGCCAAAAACCCCCCCAGGAGGACCAGGAAGAGTTGAGGCCCCATAGGACCCCCAGACCAAATTCGAGTGGCCAAAAACCCCCCCAGGAGGACCAGGAAGAGTTGAGGCCCCCATAGGACCCCCCAGACCAAATTCGAACTTTGGTTGAGATTTGGCTTTTGATGCTATGTCGTTCTCGTATTGCCTCTGGGCCTCTCTCCTTATCCCTGCATATTCGTTTCTGGTTCTTCTGCTCAACTCTTTGTTTTCTTGAGTCCTTTGCCTTCTCTACTTTTTCCATGCTCTAGCACACTTGGCTTTGGCCTCTTTACATCTCCATTTAAACCATGGGCTCACTCTCAACTTACCATTTTTTTATGTTACCCTTTGGTACGAACTTTTATTCTGTCTCCCTGCACTTAGTGGTTATTAGTTCCATCATTTAATTTACTGTCTTTTCCTCTAGTTCCCTTTCTCACTGCACTTCAAGCAGGAACCTTCTCATGCCTATGTAGTACACTTTCTTGAAGTTTGGCTTCTCTCGTCCTTCTCGTGCTGCTGCATTCTCCACTGTTAACTCTACAAGGTATTCAAAACTCAGGACATCATGATCACTAGCACCATGGCCGTATGTCTGAAATATTCAACGTGTATATGAAATCCAGCCTCGCTGCAACATCCTCTCCTATCTCTTTGGTTGCACCCTTAACATGTTGGTGCATGAAGTTCTCCAATACTTTCTAACATCTGAGCCCTCTACGTATCTGGTCCCCCATGTGTGTCTAGGTTTTGCCAGTCAATATCTTTATGATTGAAATCACCTATAGTGTATCCACTATTGCTCTATTGCACTCATTATACTCTTGTCTTACTCTCCTGCTGATCAGTGGTGGGTTATACATCACTGCTATCATCACCTTTGGACCCCCAGTCTGAAGTGTTCCTAGAATGAAGTCGTCTGTTTCCCCTCTGTCCATTCCTCCCATTTCCTTAAAACTCCACTGTCTTTTGATGAGCAGTGCCACTCCTCCCCACCCTCGCCATCTTCCTCCCCACCCTCGCCATCTTCCTCCCCACCCTCGCCATCTTCCTCCCCACCCTCGCCATCTTCCTCCCCACCCTCGCCATCTTCCTCCCCACCCTCGCCATCTTCCTCACCACCCTCGCCATCTTCCTCCCCACCCTCGCCATCTTCCTCCCCACCCTCGCCATCTTCTCACCACCCTCGCCAGCCACCAACTATCGACGTGGGGTGCCACAGCCATTGTCAAATTCTACACTGTTTTGGGCTTCTGTATGAATGAGGAGGAAATGGCGGTGTACAGAGTGGAGAAATGTATTTTCCAGTAAAGAGATTAGGGCAGCCACTCGCCCCAGGGCTGCGTTGAGGAGGGAGAGAGGTAGGTAGCAGGGAGGGATATGGGGAAGGAGGGAATGAAACATGAGTGAAGACGTTAGTGGATGATGAGGGGGTAGGGGAAAGAAGGAAGGGAGAAAATACAGGAAGTGGAGATAAGAAAGTTGATTTCAACAAAAGCTATGGAACATCCTGTCTCTGTCCACCTTATCTATTCCACGCAGTATTTTGTATGTCGTTATCATGTCTGCCCTAACCCTCCTACCACCAGAAGTCTTACCTTCCTCACCACCATGAAACATTAAAAAGCTCAGAAAAATGTGCTAAAATCAAATTTGATGACATATTTCGACGTTTTAGAGCGATTTGAGTGCTTTTCTGACAAAATTCATTTTTCAGCTAAAATACTTAGATTTTCACACTTTTAAATAGAATTTATTCTGGGGCCCTTTATGTGCATAGAATTCTTACATAGGTTGCTGTGGACACGGGGTACATCAATATCCAAAGCAAAATACACTTACTGATATCTGTGACTCCCCTTAATTTACACATGACTGTAAACAAAATTCTGAATACAACTTTTGCTTCATAATTCTAAATATAGTCATAAGCTTGCCTAAGACACTCCAATATAGTAACTGTATCATGCCAATACGACACCATTTCCATTAATAGATAAACTAATTGTTAAGTTCTTAAATATTTTGAACTACCTCAATTTTGTAAATCTAGTTAATCACTACAATTACCTAATCTTAATACTACCATATAATTATTGTGTCAATATAGAGTAAGATCTAGTATAAGTCTGACTGAAATGCCTAGGCATACCTTGGCATACTAGTGGCCTTCATGTAATAAGTATTTTATAATATGAACTAATACCATAAACCGTAAACCCCACTTTGTAATATTATCAGAAATAAAGAATTTGAATTTGAATTAGTCAGATGGGTGAAGAGGGGCTGTTGAGGTCTTTGGTCATTTAAAGAGAATGGAACAAAGTAGAATGACTTGGAGAGCGTATAAATCTATTGGGGAAGGAAGGCAGGGTTGGGGTCATCCCCAAAAAAGGTTGGAGGGAAGGAGTAAAGGAAGTTTTGTGGGCGAGAGGCTTGGGCTTCCAGCAAGTGTGTGTGAGCTTGTTAGATAGGAGTGAATGGAGACGAATGGTATTTGGGACCTGACAAGCTGCTGGAGTGTGAGCAGGGCAATATTTTGTGAAGGGATTCAGGGAAACCGGTTAGCCAGACTTTAAAGGAGGGGTTTAGGATATTCGCAGTTTGGAGGGACATCTAAACTGTCATATCTGAGCGCCTCTGCAAAGACAGTGATTATGTATGAGTGATGGTGAAAATGTTGAATGATGATGAAAGTTTTTTCTTTCTTTTTGGGTTTTTCTTTCTTTTTGGGTTACCCTGCCTTGGTGGGAAATGGCCGATGTGTTAAAAAAAATATTTTTAATTACTGTTTTTGTCTTCTAACTCTATGTACAAGGAAATCTTGTGATATTACAATTCTTTCAATGCGTGATACAGTGGTACCCCGAGTTTCAGCCATAATTCATTCCAGAAGGCTGTTCGAGTGCCGTTACTGAACGAATTTATTCCCATAAGGTATAATGTAAATTAGATTAGTCCGTTCCAGACCCCCAAAAATACACTTACAAAAGCACTTACAATAATACACTTACATAATTGTTCGAGTTGGGAGCTGTACGAAACTCTGGGTACCACTGTAACTCAAAACTTGGAAACAAGTTAAACTGTTTGTCTTTATTGGGTTACCAAGGGTTAAATCTCAATGTGATTCTTGGTTGAATTCCATAGCTAGTGTCATGAAATTGTAATAAATTTGGAACAAGTAATGTATTTTCTTCACAGTTCTGCATCCTTTCAAAGTGTGATAGTCTTCAAAACACAGAAATAAGTCACAATGTTTGACTGTGTTATCCTGGGGAAAAAAACACTAAGTATCATGATATAGTTTTTTTTTTTTCAACAAGTCGGCCATATCCCACCGAGGTAGGGTGACCCAAAAAGAAAGAAAATCCCCAAAAAGAAAATACTTTCATCATCATTCAACACTTTCACCTCACTCGTACATAATCACTGTCTTTGCAGAGGCGCCCAGATACGACAGTTTAGAAGTCCTTTCAAACTGCCAATATCCCAAAACCCCTCCTTTAAAGTGCAGGCATTGTACTTCCCATTTCCAGGACTCAAGTCCAGCTAACCGGTTTCCCTGAATCCCTTCACTAAATATTACCCTGCTCACACTCCAACAGCTCGTCAGGTCCCAAAAACCATTCGTCTCCATTCACTCCTATCTAACACGCTTACACATGCTTGCTGGAAGTCCAAGCCCCTCGCCCACAAAACCTCCTTTACCCCTTCCCTCCAACCTTTTCTAGGACGACCCCTACCCCGCCTTCCTTTCCCTACAGATTTATACGCTCACCAAGTCATCCTACTTTGATCCATTCTCTCTAAATGACCAAACCACCTCAACAACCCCTCTTCAGCCCTCTGACTAATATATGGAATAAATAAGGCATCCTCCTGAAAGTTCTTCACCCACTTCACTAGAAGGGAAGCTTATGGTTGCATAGATACATATGTTTCTGAGGCAGTGATTCCCTTGATGCACTGTGTGGATCCACCTGGTCCTAGACATGAGGAAGTGGAAGGTGACTCAAACGGTTGTGCTAAGACCTAAAATTGCAGCTCACATCAAATTTGAAGGCATAAAAATTGGGCATACCGCATACATTAGATACAGCCTGGTCCCCTGATATAAACAAACAAAAATTTATATTTTTGCAAGGGTTACAATGTGTGTTTACATTTCATAATTCGATTGGTATAAAGAAAGACACTATCATGCCGAGGCATTTCAGGCATACATCAGATAGTTTAGGGGTTAACAGACATCGATTTAATGAACTTCAGAAAGACTGAACAAAATCTGGTGGGCCATTTTATTCACAATTCACAATTAACTCTGTAACCAATAGTTACAGAGTTGTTCATTGTTATGATCACAGCAAAACAATCTTCCCCAGTACCCAGTACAGTCGCTATCACTAGTTACCCGCTTCCCTAATAATTTATTTTGTGCATTACAAGAAAGTGATGAAGAAAATATATTATTTATAATTCGGTACGTATTAACAAAAATGGAAATATTTAATCAATACAGTAGTTCTTGACCAATGTCTACCAAACATAAGCTCTCCATATAAGCTGAAAATATATTAACCCTTTGACTGTCGGAGGCCCCATTCTGAAACTGTCATTCTATGTCGGAAAATTTTGGAAAACAAAATAAATTATTTTTTCTTATGAAATGATAGAGAATTTTTTCCCGATTGTAATGACACCAAAAGTATGAAATTTGATTAAAAACTTACGGAATTACGCTCTCGCAAAGTTAGCGATGTCAGTGATATATATACGCATTGGCAATTTCACCGACTTTGAGCCCTATTTTAGGCCAATTCCATTGGGACAGTCGACCGAACTCACAGCTATTTCTTTAGAACTCCATTTGTTCTATCAATTGAGTACAAGAAATCACCAATTTACCGATTTCAACTACCCAATAAAGTGGTCAGAAAATGGCAATTTCGCCAATTTCATGCAAAATAAAAAAGATGTCAATTTCAAAATAGGGTCCAGAATAAACAATGCAGACATCCCTAGCACTAAAATAAGATGTTATCTGTTCATTAGTCATGTCTTTAGGGCCCTCTTACATTACTCTTGCTTTCTATTTTGATTTTTTATTCATACAAAAAATAGAAGATTTATTGTTATGCAGACTATTGCATTATTGTAAAAACTGTATAAATAATATCTGTGCACTTGTGAAAGAATATTAGACTCACCAATTGATGTGTATTGGACGCATGGTGTGATTTGTTTACTTTTGAACATTGGCAAAAATCAAACATTTCCGCTACTTTGAGCTCAATTTCAAGATCGTTTACATCATGAAACTAATCAAAATCATCTCTATTCCTGTAATATGTTTCCCATTCTATCAAATGAGACCATGAAAAAGATAATACAACCATAAATACTATACGAAAATACACCTCAAAGACGGCGTTTTAATTAAAAAAAACGGTCGGAGTTTTTTTCTCATTATGTACTGTTTGCTGCAGGATTTTTTATACTGCGCATACTGACCACACAGACCCATTCTCTCACATGTGGGCCTACCAGCTTTCTCCTGCTTGATTTGAGGTCGCTAGAATTTAGGAGTATATATACGTCTGAAACATTGGCTCGTAAGACATATATATACGTCTGAAACAGTCAAAGGGTTAATGAACTGGCAAAAAGCCGAGATAAAATATACATTTATAATGATTTCTGTCTGATTAGTTGCAATGATTTTAACTGCATAGCAACATTCATAATTGGTTCCAAAGTACCAATATCACAAGTGCGGAACATTGTAAGCAGGAACATTATAATTCTGGACCCAACTGTATGAGCAACTGGAACATGATGTACAAATTCTACTTGCAGCTTTGCTTTTAATAAGAATGTATGTATATACAGTACAGCACTAAAACATGCAGTCAACCTCCCAAAAATTATATAATTCAGTAGATGCAGATCACCACACAGAAAAATAAGCACAAACGTCAAGCACCTTCATATATTTACATCATTAAGGAAATGGAGGGTAGCACTATATAGAGGTGCATTATATTTCCCTGATGATGACATGATTGTACACAGGAATACTTGAGAAATTTGTGTTTAATACATAGTTAACATTTAAATAAAACTGAATCAATGTGTATTTATGGTTTGTTTATAAATGATCACAGTGCCAAGTTCTCAAATAAGTGACTTTTATTTGAACCATTTACTAAATATCACTGCATGTGATACTATAAATGCTTCAATGAGCTGCTTTAATGTTGCAGATTAGTTTCAAACTAAAATTTGTAATGTGTTAGCCAGCTGATAAACTGGACTTGGTATAAAAGTCAGCTGATTACCTGGTCTCCAGACACACAGACTTACCCCAGAGTAGCTATATTTTAGCTTGGTTTGGAAAGATACACATAACAATGAGAGACTTTTTTTTTACTCCTTTATGGTGTTGTTATCAAGAGTAACTAAAAACCAGAATTGAAGCTAAAATACATAAACTTAATATTACCTCCTATTGCCACAATCTTCCCAGTCTAGGTCTTCTAACATTGCAATGTAAGATAGCAACAGTGGCTTGGCTTCCAATTGTGAACCAAACAACTGGTGTCATAGCTGTGGTCTTGGGCAACTACATATCTTACAGCTATGAAGCTTAAGATATGAAGAGGAGAAACTTAAAAGTTGTCAGGTAAAGGTCAATCATCAATGGAACATCCAGCGGAGTCACCAGTGAAGATGGACTGTGAGTCACATAAATAAGCAACAAAGATGGTCAGGCTGGGTCACCCAATGGATCAAGGGTGAAAGGAATATCTGGAGGTTACTTGGAGACCTTGGGTTAGGTCAAGGGTGAGGAATCAATTAGGGTTTCTAACAAATAATCTGACTAAAACACTGAAGAAGGGGCCCTCAAGATAATTAAATGCTATGACTGAAAGTGCTATTACTATTAGCAATGAAGCATCTAAACAAAAATTACAAGTGTATACATCATATGCTTCTGTTAGTCAGCATTAACTGTAAATTAATTAAACATAGTGCTGTAATTCCAAAGCTATTAATAAAGTATACAACAATATGCAGAGTTAACACAGTTTGAATTTATGTGATTCAAGGTCATCCTAATCCCATCACCCTTGGTGGACCATCATGCTACTTCAGTGTCAGTCAATTAATATGCAAGAGAAATTTACACAAAAACAAATAAAATATACAGGAGGCCAAATACAATCCATACTTCTCCTTACAAGGGGCACTACTTGTACGCAACTCTAAGCAAACTAGGTATCCATCAGTCAAAATGTAGCTCAAATAAATTCTGGCAGTCCCCCAGTGATCATCAGGCAGCACCACATCTCTTACTACAGGGGACATGCCATCCACTACTATAAACCCATTACTACCAAACTACAGTAGTGATGACACTACTGCTCCAGCAGAAAACAGCTTCAGCACAATAGAGCTACTGGTTTTTCTACATGGAGGAAAATTTATATAGGATTTTACAATTTCCAGTTACTGGCTGTCAAGTGCAAAAACATGTGTAAAGGTCCACGACTGGCTGCTCGCGTTTAGCCAGATGTAGTGATCGTAAGAAAGTTACCTAATATAGCAGCCAAGGAGAAGAGATGCTTTTCAGCATGGTTTGGTAGTAAATACAGTACGTACAGTTTAAAATATTAATCTTGCTTATTGTATATTTACCTTATATTACAATAAACAAAGATAGTTACAAAATATAATATAATACATATGTACAGTGGACCCCCGGTTATCGGCCATAATTTGTTCCAGAATGCTGTTCGAGTGCCGTTACCGAACGAATTTATTCCCATAAGGAATAATGTAAATTAGATTAATCCGTTTAGACCCCTAAAATATACTTACAAAAGCACTTACAAAATTGTTTAAGTTGGGAGCAGTACGAAATCCGGGGGTCCACTGTATATGATCTGATGTGATGCAAAGTATGTACTGCAATACAATATATAATAGTATATAATTTAATACTATTATACTTTTTGTGTAAAACGAAAGCCTGTACTTGTTTTAAACGATGGTAGGATAGCTGGTGTCTTTTTCCATCTCATAAACATGCAAGATTTCAGGAACGTCTTGCTACTTCTACTTACACTTAGGTCATACTACACATGCATGTACATGTTTATGTACGTATATACACACAACTAAGTTTTCTTTGATTTTATCTTAATAATTTCTTGTTCTTATTACTTTTCCTTTCACATCCATTGGGAAGTGAAATAAGAATCTTTAGTCCATACGCCATGCGTGTTGTAAAAGTCAACCAAAATCAAGGGAGCAATGGGCTAGTAACTCCTTTTCCCGTATAGCATACTAAGAAGAAAACAGAAGAAAACCATCAAAATGAGATGTTTGAATGTGCATGGATGTTGTGCAAATGATAAGAGATGATTGTGGATGTTATGAATGAAAAGAAGTTGGATGTCCTGGCTCTAAGTGAAACAAAGCTGAAGGGGGTAGGAGAGTTCCAGTGGGGAGAAATAAATGGGATTAGGTCAGGGGTTTCCAATAGAGTAAAAGCTAAAGAAGGAGTAGCAATAATGTTGAAGGATAACTTATGGCAGGAAAAGAAGGAATATAAATGTATAAATTCAAGGATTATGTGGAGTAAAATAAGGGTTGGATGTGAAAAGTGGGTTATAGTAAGTGTTTATGCACCTGGAGAAGAGAGAAGTGTAGAGGAGAGAGAGAGAGAGATTTTGGGAAATGTTGAGGGAGTGTGTGGGAGTTTTGAACCAAGTGAGAGAGTACTTGTTGTTGGGGATCTCAATGCTAAAGTGGGCAAAAATGTTGTAGAGGAAGTAGTAGGTAAATTTGGGGTGGCAGGGGTAAATGAAAATGGGGAGTCTTTAATTGAACTATGTGTAGAAAGAGATTTGGTAATAAGTAATACATATTTTACGAAAAAGAGGATAAGTAGGCAAGATATGATATAGCCCGTAATGAAAGTAGTTTGTTAGATTATGTATTGGTGGATAAAAGGTCGAAGGTAGGCTTCAGGATGTACATGTTTATAGAGGGCAATGGATATATCAGATCATTATCTATTTGTAGCTACAGTTAGAGTAAGAGGTAGATGGGACAAAAGGAAAATGGCAACAGTAAGTAAGAGAGGTGAAAGTTTATAAACTAAGGGAGGAGGAAGTTTGGGTGAGATATAAGCAACTATTGGCAGAAAGGTGGACTAGTGCATGTATGGATAATGGGGAGGGGGTTAAAGAGGGGTAGGATAGTTTTAAAATGCAGTATTAGAATGTGGGGCAGAAGGTTGTGGCTATAGGAGGGTGGGTGCAGGAGGAAAGAGGAATGATTGGTCGAATGATGAGGTAAAGGGTGCAATAAGAGAGAAAAAAGGCAGCTTACGAGAGGTTTTTACAAAGCAGAAGTGATATAAGAAGGGCAGAGCATATGGAAAGTAAAAAAGGGTGAAAAGAGTGGTGAGAGAGTGCAAAGGTGAGCAAATGATAGAGTGTTAGGAACTGTCAAGAAATTTTGTTGAGAATAAGAAAAAATTTGGGGTGAGATAAACAAGTTAAGAAAGCCTAAGGAACAAATGGATTTGTCAGTTAAAAACAGAGTAGGGAGTTAGTAGATTGGGAGCTGGAGGCATTGGGTTGATAGCAGGAATATTTTGAGGAACTTTTAAATGTTGATGAAGAAAGGGAGGCAATCATTTCATGCACTGGCCAGGTGAAGAGCAGAATGTGAGTATGGGGGAGGTGCATGAAGCATTACGTAGAATGAAAGGGATAAAGCAGCTGGAACTGACGGGATCATGACAGAATGTTAAAAGCAGAGGAGATAAAGTGTAGGAATGGTTGGTATTTTTGTTTAACCCTTTCATGGTCGAGACCCTGATACTAAACTTGTTCTCAGGGTCGAAAAATTTTGGAAAAAAAATATAATTTTCGTATGAAATGATAGAGAATCGTTTTCTAATCATATTGACACAAACATATGATATTTGATGGAAAACTAATGGAATTATGCTCTGCAAAGTTAGCGGTCTCGATGATATTTACACATAGGCGATTTCGCCCACTTTGAGCCCTATTTTCAGCCAATTCCAATGTTTCAGTCCACTAAAATTATAGCTATTTCACTAGAATTCCATTTGTTCTATCGATTGTGTACAAGAAACCGCCAATTTACCAATTTCAACTACCCAATAAAGTGGTCAGAAATTGGCAATTTCACCAATTTCATACAAATTTCAAAAGATACCAATTTCAAAATAGGGTCCAGAATAAACAAGACATTCCTGGCACTAAATAACATTTAATCTGTTCATTAGTCATGTCTCCAGTCCCTCTTACATTACTTTGCATTCCATTTTGAGATTGTCTGATTCTCACTAAAAAATAGAAATTTTCTATTTGGATATTTATGCAATTGTAAAATGGTATAAATAATATCAGCTCCTTGTGCACAAATGTTAGACTCATCAGGCTTGATTTACTTGGACACGTGGCGTGATTTGTTTACTCTTGAACATCATGGCAAAATTGAACATTTTCCTACTTTGCACTCAATTTCAAGGTACTTGTCATTATGAAACCAATCAAAATTATCTTATTTCTGTAATATATCTTCAATTCTATCAAATGAGACCAAGAAAACGAGAATACAACCATAAATACCATACGAAAATACACCTCAAAGTCAGCTGTTTTAATCCAAAAACACGGCGGAGATTTTTTTATATGCACTCGTGCTGCAGGATTTATACGCGCCTGCAGACCCATTCTCTCACATAGGCTTACCAGCTTTCTCCTGCTAGATTTGAAGCCGCTAGAATTTTGGGGTATTAATCGTCATAACACTGGCTCGTAAGACGTATCTATACGGCACCAACAGTGAAAGGGTCAAGCAAAAGACAAGTTTTGTTACAAACAGCTCATCTGTAAGTTGGCATGCTTTTATTAACTAAATTTATATACTACAGTAGAACTCATTTAGCACTAGAAATAATGTATGTTCAGTTTGGGTATTGTACGAATTAAGATTTAGCTGATGTAAATGTATGAAAGAGGAAGGTACCTAAATTCCTAAATATTTTAAGATTATTTTATAATTAAAATGGTTTCAATCTCATTATGTACAATGTGTCAAAATATAATACTGTAACCTGTTAATCAATTCATCTCAATCATAAATTCAATTATACTGCTAAACCACTAATTACCTCTGTTGAAATATAAAAATAATGTTCAATTTGAACCCTATGATATACAGTAGAACGTCATTACCCGAATTATGTTCCCGTTACGGGTATTCCCGTTTTAAAGATTTGCGACACATTATCATCTTACACGATGTAAAGATGATATTACACGGTTCGGCAGGAGGGGAAAAATTTTGAGCGTGCGGTCACCCGCGGTGGGTTAAACCATCGAGTCAGTGGGGTCCTACTAAGGGTGGCTATGAGCCACATCAAGTGTTTAATGCTGAAGAGACAAGTGTTTTCTGGAAGAAAATGCCAACAGAACTTATATCAGTCAGCAAGAGAAAAGTGCACCAGGCTTCAAGACAGCAAAGGATCACTTCACCTTGCTCCTTTTCGGTAATGCATCAGGTGATTTCAAGTGTAAGCCCATGGTTATTTACTGCCTAAGAATCCTCATGCTTTGAGGAAAAGGGAATTTGTTTTTCCTTCCTGCAAACTGTAAGTTTATTCAGATACACGGGCCAGGAGCTGAGTCTCGACCCCTGCAACCACAATTAGGTGAGTACAGTTAATACATTATCATACATAGCAGCATATGTAGAGAACCTAGGATAACCCAAAAAAGTCAATGGAAATACTAAGTCCTCTGACTTTTTGGGTTATCCTAGGCTCTACACATATGCTGCTATGTATGATATCTTGTAACTGTATCTGTGTATACCTGAATAAACTTACTTACAGTTTGGGGAAGGAATAACAAATAACCATTCCCACAAGCAGACGCCTTGTTGTGGTTCAGCGACACCACCCGCCTTACCCAGCCACCAGGGACCCCACGATCCCAGCATTTGTACGTATTTCATGCGCGTAAAAGTCCGGCTACAAGCCAGCTGTTTGTGAAGAATAAGAGAGTGAATTGTGTTTTGATCTTGAATTAACAAAGAAAACAAAGATATTAGACAAGACATAACCCGTGGCCGTAATGAAGTGTTACTTTGTACACATAAAAGATGTAAACATAAGTTTGTGTGACTGACTGACTACTGACTGACTTGACTGACTGAATGAATGACTGACTGACTGACTGACTTACTGACTGAGTGACTTGACTGACTGACTTACTTGACTGACTGACTGACTTACTGAATGACTTGACTGACTTACTGAATGACGACTGACTTACTGACAGACTTGACTGACTTACTGAATGACTTGACTGACTTACTGAATGACTTGACTGACTTACTGAATGACTTGACTGACTTACTGAATGGCTTGACTGACTTACTGAATGACTTGACTGACTTACTGAATGACTTGACTTACTAAATGGCTTGACTTACTGAATGACTTGACTGACTTACTGAATGACTTGACAGACTTACTAAATGACTTGACTGACTTACTGAATGACTTGACTGACTTACTAAATGACTTGACTGACTTACTGAATGACTTGACTGACTGAATGACTTGTCTGACTTACTAAATGACTTGACTGACTTACTAAATAACTTGACTGCTTACTAAATGAAACTTGACTGACTTACTAAATGACTTGGCTGACTTACTAACTTGACTGACTTACTGAATACGACTGACTTACTGAATGACTTGACTGACTTACTGAGACTTGACTGACTTACTGAATGACTTGACTGACTTACTGAATGGCTTGACTGACTTACTGAATGGCTTGACTGACTTACTGAATGGCTTGACTGACTTACTGACTGACTGACTGACTTACTGACTTGACTGACTTGACTGACTTAAAGTTAGACACTCAGTTCAACCATCGACTTCAGTTCCAGAACCTCTACTATCCACCTCAGCCCATTAGGGCCACAGCATAACTCTCCACTCTCTTCACAATTATCCACAAACACCAGCACCCACAATTTAAGGTAAATACTATTATTTATGTTACATTTGTAGTCTTAACCCTTTCAGGGTTATTGACGTACTAGTACGGCTTACGCGCTGGGGTTATTGACGTACTAGTACGCATAAATTCTAGCGCCTTCAAATTAAGCGCGAAATGGCTGGTAGGCCTAGTGGTGAGAGAATGGGTCTGCGTGGTCAGTGTGCGCAGTAGGAAAAAAATCGGGGAGCCAGTGGTGCATTGTGGGAACGCCATGTTAGTACACATTTTTCACCATGCCTGGCGGTAAGAAACTCCTCACTCCTCGGCGAATTGGGACTCTTTTGTTCCCCAGTGACAGTTCTAACACTGATGGGAGTGTCAGTGGTGATGAGTTTCAAGGTTTTGAGGCAGTTGTGACCGAAACTAATGACCATAATACCGGTAATATTGAGGAAAACCCAGACGACCCTCAGCCCTCCACCTCCGGTGCTGTGGCATCTTGTTCACGCTCAATTGTACCAGAACGAAAGAGGAAACTGTTATTTACTCATATCCCAGACTCTGATGTGAGCAATGGTGATGATAGTGATAGTGAATATGAACTCCAAGCTCTTCAAAACAGTTCCAGTAGCGGGAGTGGTGTGGAATATTCTCCAGTGAAGCGTCAGTATATACGACGATATATGCGCTCTGGTAGCGTGCCATATGCTGTTCCAAGGGAAGGAGTACATCTCGGAGTACATCCGCGGCGACAACAGGAAGTGATAGTGAAAATGACAATGATAGTGTTGCAATTGGAATGAGAAATGCGCAAGCATCTGTTAGAGGTAGTGGTGGTGGTGCCAGGCGCGAGGCACCAGCAGTGGACCATGCTGGCACCGACGCCGCTGAGTCAGCTCAGCTACAACAAAGGCAACCCTCACCCACCCACCAACCCCCACAACCACAACCTCCACTTCCACAACCACCACAACCACCTGTAAATATCCAGTACCCACCAGCAGACCGCACCTGGGATTGGCAAGAAGCTGACAATTTTATTCCCAGTCCCCATCAGTTTGATGAAAGTCAATGTGGAATACGCCCATCTTGTCCACTTGGGAACAATGCCAGTGAACTGGAATGCTTTGAATTATTCTTTGATGAACCTCTGATGGATATTATTGTCAGGAAAGCAACAGATACTATGAGTACACCATGGCAAACACAATACTTTCACCAACATCACGCCTCAACAGGTGGAAAGAGGCAACTGTGGCTGAGATGTACTTGTTCTTTGCCACAATAATGCTTATGCCTCATGTTTATAAGCACAGTGTCAAATCATACTGGTCGACAGACCGCCTGATTGCAACACCAGGTTTCAGTGATATAATATCAGTGAATCGATTTGTGCTACTGCTGAGGATGCTACACTTTTCAGACAAAACCACCCCTGACAGAAACGATAGGTTATATAAGATTAGAAATGTGTTTCTGTATCTGAAAGAGAAAATTCAATATGCATTTTTATCCCTTCAGGAAGCTTGTTATTGACGAGTCACTGATTCTGTTCAAAGGTAGACTGTCGTTCAAGCAGTATATACCAAGCAAGAGGAAACGCTTTGGTATAAAGTTGTTTGTGCTTTGTGATTGCTCCAGTGGTATTGTATTGGATATTATTGTGTACACTGGAAGTTATACATTGCAAGATACCAGGAGGATATTGGGTATCTCTGGTGATGTGGTTAGAACAATGATGGAACCATATCTTGGTAAGGGGCATATATTATATACTGATAACTGGTACACAAGCCCCTCCCTCAGTGATTTTTTGCGAGTGAACTTGACAGATGTGTGCGGTACAGTGCGTGCAAATCGTAAGCATATGCCAAGGTTCAATGCAGGCACTCGTAGAGGTCAGGTGCAAGCGTTTGCTGCCAATGACATCATGGCATTTCGGTGGCATGAAAAACGAGATGTCACACTGTTGTCATCTATTCACCCTAACGAAATGACAGACACTGGCAGGGTGAGTAAAGAGACCGATGAACCCATTCTAAAACCTGCAGCTGTGATTGACCACACTCTCAATATGCGATTAGTGGACAAATGTGACATGCAGATTGGGTTTGCTGATTGTGTTCGCAAGAGTTACAAGTGGTACATAAAACTCTTTTTCACATTCTGGACATTACCATGCTCAATGCTTATAATATCTATAAGTTGAAGACCACAAACAAACCACCATATGGCGAATTTTGTTTGTCTGTCATCAGACAAATAATATTCAAGTACCAAGGAGCAACACCTGCAATAGAAACACGCCCAACACCAAGTCATCAACACCTACCCTCTCGTCTGAGGCTTGGTGGTGAACACTTCCTAACAAAACTGCCTGCTACTGCTTGCAAGAAAAAGGCTCAGAAGAGGTGTTTTGTCTGTGCACATACAAAAAAACGCCCACAACAACGCAAAGACACTCGTTTTATGTGTGTGGAATGTGAAACACCACTGTGCATGGAACCATGTTTCAGAGACTTCCACAGGCTGCAGAACTTCTAGAAACATGTCCAGTGACTCTATGTATGTATATATATGATTGAACAATATAAATAACTAATATTTGTTATTGTAAAAATTTGTAAATACATTGTGTAAACAAATTAGTGAAAGAAACTTCATGTGAATATTGTGTAATAAATAGTGAGTGAATATTTGAAAAACAGCACTTATATTGGTCTCACAGGCCATAAAAGTTATTTGCAAAAAACAAAAAAAAAACATTCAATCAGAAAACAAGTCCAAGAAACAAAAAAAAATATTACCGGGTGACCGGCAGTCGGCGATGTTGCCGACACCGGTTCCATTTTCGTCAACTTCAATTCTCTATATCTCGGTGAGTATTGATCGCAAAAATGTATTTTTTTAGCCTATTAGATTTAGAAAAAAAACTATCATTTCATAAGAAAAAATAATTTTTTTTTTTTTTGAAATTTATGGACCCTGAGAACGAGATTCGGAGACCCCCTTGGACCCTGAAAGGGTTAAGCAGTAAAAACAACATAATACATCATGATAATGAACTACAATTACATATTCAATTTTACTTTTGTAAGATCTGTTGGTCTAAAAAAAACTTGTTTGGCTTTTTGGGGACTCCCAGGAACATAACCCTATTTTTCCCATAAGTTCTTTTAATTATTTAACACAAAATTATCTAACACGACTTTTTCAGGAACGTAACTATCGTGCTAAATGACGGACTACTGTAAATACAGGTACATGAGGAAGTGGACAAGAATCCTTTCTCAGTAAGCCATGCATGTCGTAAGAGGCTACTAAAATGCTGGGAGCAAGGGCTATAATTACTAAATGAAAAAGAAACTTTATGAAAGCATTTCCTCTTTTTCAGGTCACCATGCTTCTGTGGGAGATGGTCGGCATTTTAAAAAGAAAAATACAGGTACAGGAATGTAGAATATGAATGCATTTTTTCTGTGTGAATTTACTTACATACATTAGCTCTGTTTCAACCAAGAATTCACTATACAGTCATCCCTCCGTTTTCGTGTATCTCTGTTTTTGTGTGTTTCAGTTTTCGTGCAGTTTTTTCGGGGAAAATTTACTTCTGTTTTCGTGTGATTCCCTCCGTTTTCGTGCTTGGTCCGGAACCTGTCCACCAGTGCCGTGCACATACAAAGGCCGTAGGCCACCACCCACGCACATTTTGTCACGCAGTCTAGCATTGTTTACGCTTGAGTGAACATCACCCCAGAAGTTTATACAAAACATTTATTAACAATTCATTGTTTTTGGGCCTTGATTATTGTGTGTGACTACTAAATAAGCTACCATGGGCCCAAAGAAAGCTCCTAGTGCCAGTCCTTTGGTAAAGAAAGTGAGAAACACGATGGAGTTTAAGAGTGTAGCAGGCATGCAGGAAGTGTAGCAGGTATGCAGGGAGTGTAGCAGGTATGCAGGGAGTGTAGCAGGTATGCAGGGAGTGTAGCAGGTATGCAGGGAGTGTAGCAGGTATGCAGTTAGTGTAGCAGGTATGCAGGGAGTGTAGCAGGTATGCAGGGAGTGTAGCATGTATGCAGGGAGTGTAGCATGTATGCAGTATGCGAGGTGTAGCATATATGCAGGAGTGTAGCAGGTTGCAGGGAGTGTAGCAGGCATGGGAGTGTAGCAGGTATGCAGGGAGTGTAGCAGGTATGCAGGGAGTGTAGCAGGTATGCAGGGAGTGTAGCAGGTATGCAGGGAGTGTAGCAGGTATGCAGGGAGTGTAGCAGGTATGCAGGGAGTGTAGCAGGTATGCAGGGAGTGTAGCAGGTATGCAGGGAGTGTAGCAGGTATTCAGGGAGTGTAGCAGGTATGCAGGGAGTGTAGCAGGTATGCAGGGAGTGTAGCAGGTATGCAGGGAGTGTAGCATGAATGCAGGGAGTGTAGCAGGTATGCAGGGAGTGTAGCAGGTATGCAGGGAGTGTAGCATGTATGCAGCGAGTGTAGCATGTATGCAGGGAGTGTAGAATGTATGCAGGGAGTGTAGCATGAATGCAGGGAGTGTAGCATGTATGCAGGGAGTGTAGCAGGTATGCAGAGAGTGTAGCAGGTATGCAGGGAGTGTAGCAGGTATGCAGGGAGTGTAGCAGGTATGCAGGGAGTGTAGCAGGTATGCAGGGAGTGTAGCAGGCAGGGAGGGAGTGTAGCAGACAGGGAGGGAGTGTAGCAGGCATGCAGGGAAGTGACCCCGGATAAGGACTTGGTACAGTGGTACCTCGAGTTACAATGGTCCCCAAAATCACCCTTTTATGTAAGTTTATTTTTAAATGCTTTTGTAAGTATATTTTTGGGGGTGTGAAAGGACTAGTCTATTTTACATTATTCCTTATGGGGATAAATTCGTTTCGTAATGGCACTTGAACAGCATTCTCGAACGAAAAAATATCGTAACTCGAGGTACCACTGTACCTAAATTCCTTATGGAAGGGGATTCCCCTTCCAAAAAATAGTGTCTCTTCCCTCTCCCCTCCTCCCTCTCTTCCATCCAGTAACATCAGTCTTCAATAAAGGTAAGTGCCACATTCATTTCATTCATTTGTACATGTAAATCTATCTTTAAGGCCCCCCAAATATTTTTTTTCCCAAACTTCTGGGTTTCTGGAACGGATTAATTGAATTTCCATTATTTCTTATGGGGAAAATGGTTTCAGTTTTCGTGTGTTTCAGTTTTAGTGCATCCCTCAAGAACGGATTAAACACGAAAACCGAGGGATAACTGTATGTGCTAAAAATTCATTCTTTTGTGAATGAAGCAGATGATGTGTGTCTACCTGGAGGGCATTACGGGGATCAACGCCCCAGGGGCCCAGTCTATGACCAGGCCTCCTGGTGGATCAGGGCCTGATCAATGAGGCTGTTACTGCTGGCCGCACGTAGTCCAATGCACAAACCACAGCCCGGCTGATCTGGCACTAACTTTAGGTATCTGTCCATGTGCAATCACCCAATTCCGGCACCAACCAACTTTTTAACACTGTCTTTAGATATCAATTTAAAATAGTTTATGTTAACATTTGTATGAAAGACTTCATAAGAAAACAGATTTTGATGTAATAAACAAAACCCAATGGTTGATTTTCAACTCAAGTGCCTTGCACAAAGTCAAGAGAAAATGACACCCAGCCTGACCAAATTGGGTTGAATGACACCCAGCCTGACCAAGTTAGGTCGAATGACACCCAGCCTGATCAAGTTGGGTTGAATGACACCCAGCCTGACTAAGTTGGGTTGCTCCAGCATAAAGTTGGGACTAAGGGTGGAGGGAGGGAGGAAAGGGTAGTACAGCTATGTATTCACAGGTTCATATCATGTGCACTTCAATGTACACTAAGACAGGCTGGTTGGTTGGATGGTTGGTTGGTGGAGGAAAGATGTCAGAATAAAAGAAAGAATTATACAGTGAACCTCGGAAATCGTACTGCTCCCAACTCGAATAATTATGTAAGTGTATTTTTGTAATTGTATTTTTTGGGGTCTGAAACAGACTAATCTAATTTACATTTGTCCTTATGGGAACAAATTCGTTAGGTAACAGCACTAGAACAGCATTCTGGAACGAATTATGTCCGATTTCCGGGGGTCCACTGTAATTGAATTCTTTTATTTTTTTCAATTGTTTTTGGGTCAATTACATTTATTTTTGGTGTATCACCATTTGATGCCTATCTGGTATGCTCATATTTTTTGGTAAAAATAAGTAAAAAATTGATGTGATTTTTTCCGAATTTTGTATTGCACAGAGTTATGAATGAATTTTGGATTTTTTTGTATATGACCAATTGGAGCATAAGAGGAAAACTCATATTTTGTTGATACACATTAGTTAAGTAATGTGGAATTTGAAAAGTCTAAGAATAAGTCCCAATCTTTCACAAGTTATAATGGATTTACTTCATGTGCCATCAGTCAGGAAAGCAAATACTGCATAAAGCTAAGCTACCAAATTATGCTTAAATAGTGCATTTCTGCATTTATTACAATCACCTGCCTTTTACTAACATCAAAATATGTTTATCGGTACTAGTATTACCATATTACTTGTATACATGTACGTATATGAATTGACCATGTATTTTGTATATTCCATAAAAATAATTTGTATACAGCATTCAATGTACAGGACAATTATATTATTAGTCTTAGTTTAAGTCTGCTCAATTTTTTATTTTTTTTTTCAACATGATGGCCATCCCCCACCAAGGCAGAGTGGCCCCCAAAAAAAAGAAACACTTTCACCATCATTCACACATAATCCCTGTCTTTGCAGACGCACACAGATACATCAGTTCAGATGTCACTCCAAACAGCAAATATTCCAAAAACCTCCTTTAAAGTGTAGGCATTGTACTTTCCACCTCCAGGACTCAAGCCTGACTAACCAATTTCCCTGAATCCCTTCACAAAATATTACCCTGACCACACTCCAACAGCTTCTCCAAAAATCCATTTGTCTCCATTCCCTCCTATCTAACATGCACACACATGCCTGCTGCATGTCCAAGCCCCTTGTACACAATTCTAATTCTTTCAATAATAACCCTACCAAACACTTTACTTGGTATAATCAGTAAACTTTATCTTATTTCAACGCACTGGCCATACCCCAATGAGGCAGGGTGACCCAAAAAGAAAAACAAAAGTTTCTCTTTTTAAATTTAGTAATATATACAGGAGAAGGGGTTACTAGCCCCTTGAACCCGGCATTTCAGTCGCCTCTTACGACACGCATGGCTTACGGAGGAAGAATTCTGTTCCACTTCCCAGTGGAGATAAGCGGAAATAAACAAGAACAAGGACTAATAAGAAAATAGAAGAATACCCAGAGGGGCATATACAGTGGTACCTCGAGTTACGATATTTTTTCGTTCGAGAATGCTGTTCAAGTGCCATTACCAAACGAATTTATCCCCATAAGGAATAATGTAAAATAGACTAGTCCTTTTACACCCCCAAAAATATATACCTACAAAAGCATTTAAAAAAATAAACTTACATAAAAGGGCGATTTTGGGGACCATCGTAACTCGAGGTACCACTGTATATATATGTGCTTGTACTACATGCATGTGTAATGGGACCTAAGTGTAAGTAGAAGTAGCAAGACGTACCTGAAATCTTGCATGTTTATGAGACAGAAAAGGCACCAGCAATCCTACCATCATGTAAAACAATTACAGGTTTCCGTTTTACACTCACTTGGCATAATGATAGTACCTCCCTGGGCGGCTGAATCAGTAAACTTATTCCCCTATAATTTTTACACTCTCTTTCATCCCCTTCCCTTTATATAAAAGAGCTATACCAACTCCTACCAACCCAATTGAAGTCTCGCTCATAATCAACACCCTTAAAAACAAGGCAGGAGACATAAACAGCTTACCAACTTTTATGTACAAAAAAGCTTCACAGGTACTGTCACCAATTATAGCAACACTATTCAATAAATCCATTGAAGCCTCTACCTTTCCATCAATTCTCAAAATAGCTAGGGTCACCCCGATCCACAAAGGAGGTGATCAAACAGACTTGAATAATTATAGACCAATTTCTAATTTACCACTGCTTTCTAAAATCTTCAAAAAATTAATTCATAGACAAATCTATTCCTACCTCGTCTCACACAATGTACTCAACCCCTGTCAATTTGGATTCAGGACAAACAAGAGCACAAACGATGCTATTATGCACATGTTGGAGTTAATATACACCGCACTTGAGAAGAAAGAAGTCCCACTGGGAATCTTCATTTATCTAAGCAAAGCTTTTGATACAGTCGACCATGATTTACTGCTCACAAAATTAGCACACTATGGTATAAGGGGGCACCCACTCAACTACCTAAAGTCATACCTTAGCAACAGAAGCCAATACGTTTACACAAATGGAGCGAACTCTTCCACACAACAAATTACAGTCGGAGTCCCTCAAGGAAGTGTCCTGCGGCCACTCCTATTCCGCATTTACATAAATGACCTACCGAATGCATCACAACTACTCAAACCCATTTTATTTGCAGATGACACAACATATGTCTTCTCTCACCCAAATCCAGTTATACTAGCCAACACTGTTAATGCCGAATTACAGAAAATATCAACATGGATGATGACTAACAAGCTTACTCTCAATACTGACAAGACCTACTTCATACAGTTTGGAAGCAAAGCCACAAATGTTCCACTTAACATAACGCTCAATGGTTCACCCATCACAAGACTCACAGAGGGAAAATTCCTAGGACTCCACCTTGACAGTAGCCTTAAATTCCAAACGCACATACAACAAATTTCCAAGAAAATCTCAAAGACAGTAGGCATATTATCAAAGATACGCTATTATGTGCCACAATCAGCTCTCCTTGCACTATATCATTCACTTATCTACCCTTATCTCACCTATGGAATCTGTGCATGGGGATCAACAACATTAAATCACCTCAGACCACTCATAACACAACAAAAGGCTGTAGTCAGAATGATAACAAATTCCCACTCTAGACAGCATACTCCACCAGTATTCAAAAGTCTAAAACTACTCACCGTAAAGAACATTCATACTTATTCTTGTGCCTACTACATATATAAAACTTTACACTCTAATATAAACCCTCCGCTCAAAATTCTCATCACCAACTTTAATAGGACCCATGACCACAACACAAGACACAGATCACTTTTTGATATACCCCGAGTTCATATCAACCTATGTAAAAATTCTATGCACATAAAGGGCCCCAGAATTTGGAATTCATTACCAGTAAATATTAAGATACCCTTGTCTGAAAATCAATTTAAGACTCAACTCAAAAACCACCTACTCACCCAAAACTAAATAATCATACTATAAACTACTTTGAAAAATGCTCATTATTACTTTCCTATAAGATAATTTAAATTTTTAATAATATGTTACTATTATGTTACCCCCTACTCACCCAAAACTAAATACTCATACTATAAGTTAATGTAAAAAATGCTCAATGTTATTTTCCTTAAGATAATCTCAATTTCATATTACCATTCGAGAATCTAAACACCTGTTACAATCTAATATCATCATATAATAATTTTAACAGTATAATATCATCATATTGTAATTTGAAAACAAATTTTAACTAGAATAAACTCAATAAATTTCTCTAATATTATGTACATAGTCTTTAAGTTACTAGATTAAGCTGCCCCTAATGCCATGGCATGTCAGTGGCTCTCCTTGCACTCAGTTTATATTGTAACTACCAATACCTATGTAATCTGCAATGAAATAAAATTTACTTTACTTTACTTTCTGCCACATCTTAGGTACCTTCCCCTCTTTCATACATCTATTGAACAAAAGTACAAACTACAGTTGACCCTTGAATTTCATGATTAATCTGTTCCAGAGAGTCCGCCAAAAGTCAAAATTCACAAAAATCAAAACCATTTTTCCCATAAGAAATAATGTAAATCCAATTACAGTGGTCCCTCGGTTTTCGTGCATCTCCAAACTCGAACATTTATGTAAGTGTATTTTCGTAAGTGCTGTTGCTAGTGTATTTTTGGGGGTCTGAAATAGACTAACCTACGTGACATTATTTCTTAAGGAAGTAAATTCGTTCGGTAATGGCACTTGAGCAGCATTCTGGAACGAATTTTCGGCGAAAACCGAGGGACCACTGTAATCCGTTTTAGACACCCAGGAGTACTAACAAAAAAATATTTTTTAAGAGATTAAATATAGATTTACATACAGAAAAGAATGACTAATAAATATAAAGCACTAATAACATGTATAAATGAACATTTAACATCACACTTACCTTTATTGAAGACTCGTGTTGGTGTATAGTAGGAGGGGAGAGGGAGGCGAGTTTGTTTGGAGGCAGGACAAAATGCTTCAATATGACACTAATATCACCTCTACGGCTTATTTATCTAACAATTCATCTAATATGACATAATAAACAATATTAATAACACAGAAACATGATATATACTCTAGAATTTAATAAAATGTCATTACTCACTTTGGTACTTTGCTACGATTTCTTTCTTTAATTCTATGGTGTTCCTCACTTTTTTTTACCAAAGGGCTGGCACTAGGAGCTTTCTTTGGGCCCAAGGTGGCTTATTTAGCAATTGCAAGAAAAAAACAATGGATTATTAAGAAATGTATCGTATGAATGCGTGAGGTGATTGTCACTCGCCCAGATACAATGCCAGACTGACTCTGAATGGTGTCTGGGAACCTTTGTGTGCCAGCGGCGGCCGGGAGGCTGCCAGGACACGTTTCATACGACTGCCGAATTTTAAGCCAAATCACGAAAATAAAGGCAAAATCTTTACGAAAAAGTTGCCGATAATCAAAATTCACAATATTCAAGGTGGACGAAATTTAAGGTCCACTGTACTTCAAAACTATATCCCCCTTGCTTTTAACATTTCTTTCATGATCCCATCAAAATAATTAATATAATTGTGACTTTTGCTATTTTGAGAAATAACCAAACTGTTTATTGATCCTAATAAAAAAATTAGCCCTTCGGTGTTGGTCTCGTAAAATTACGGCTTTGAAGCCAGTGTCGGTCCTGTAATACAACGCCAAAATTCAGCGATTTCAAATCTTGTGGGAGAAAGCTGGTGGCCTACATATGAGACAATGGTCTGCGTGGTCAGTGTGCGAAGATAAAAAAAAAAATCTGCAGCAAGAAATGCATGAGAAAAAAAAACCCCAAACCCTGTTTTTGGTTTAAAAGAGCGAATTTGCAGTGTATTTTTGTATGTATTTATGGTTGTATTTCATTTTCTTTGTCTCCCGTTTATGGAATGGAAGATATACTACAGAAAGAGAGGGGATTTTGAATGCTTTATCCAAAAGTAGCTTGAAAAGAGCTCACATCAGTAAAAAGTTAGATTTTTGATGATTTGGGGGTAAAATATCACGTCACA
>WNWK01024909.1:0-29123 GCA_009830355.1 Cherax destructor
AAAAGAATTCTTCCTCCGTAAGCTATGCGTGTCGTATAAGGCGACTAAAATGCCGGGAGCAATGGGCTAGTAACCCCTTCTCCTGTACACACTTACTAAAAAGACGAATAAGAAAAGCTTTATAAAACTGGGATGTTTGAATGTGCGTGGATGTAGTGCGGATGATAAGAAAGAGATGATTGCTGATGTTATGAATGAAAAGAAGTTGGATGTCCTGGCCCTAAGCGAAACAAAGCTGAGGGGTAGGCGAGTTTCAGTGGGGAGAAATAAATGGGATTAAGTCAGGAGTATCTGAGAGAGTTAGAGCTAAGGAAGGGGGTAGCAATAATGTTGAAGGACCAGTTATGGAAGGAGAAGAGGGAATATAAATGTGTAAATTCAAGGATTATGTGGATTAAAATAAGGGTCGGATGTGAAAAGTGGGTTATAATAAGCGTGTATGCACCTGGAGAAGAGAGGAGTGTAGAGGAGAGAGAGAGATTTTGGGAGATGTTAAGCGAATGTATAGGAACTTTTGAACCAAGTGAGAGAGTAATTGTAGTAGGGGACCTAAATGCCAAAGTAGGAGAAACATGTAGAGAGGGTGTGGTAGGTAAGTTTGGGGTGCCAGGTGTAAATGAAAATGGGAACCCTTTGATTGAACTTTGTATAGAAAGGGGTTTAGTTATAGGTAATATATATTTTAACCCTTTGGGGGTCGACAGGCCTTCTCAGGAAAGTGTTCCTGGGGTCGAAAATTTTTTGGAGAAAAAAAATAAATTTTTTCTTATGAAATGATAGAGAATCTTTTTCCGATCATAACGCCACCGAAATTATGAAATTTGATCGAAAACTAATGGAATTATGCTTTCGCGAAGTTAGCGGTAGCCATGACACTTACGCATCGGCGATTTTGCCCACTTTGAGCTCTATTTTCGACAAATTCCAATGTTTCAGTCTCCTAAAATTATAGCTATTTCACTAGAACTCCATTTCGTCTATCGATTGAGTACAAGAAACCGCCTATTTACCAATTTCATCTACCCAAAATAGTGGTCAGAAAATAGCAATTTTCTAATTTCACACAAATTTCAAACGATGCAAATTTCAAAATAGGGTCCAGAGTAAACAAGGCAGACATTCCTGGCACTAAAATAACATGTTCTCTGTTCATTAGTCACGTCTCCAGGCCCCTGTTCCATTACTTTTGCTTTTCATTTTGAATTTTTATTCTCACAAAAAATAGAAGATTTACTGTTATGTATACAACTGCATCATTGTAAAAATGGTATAAATAATATCAGAGCACTTGTACATGAATATAAGACTCGCCAGTTGATGTGTATTGGAGGCATGGTGTGATTTGTTTACTCTTGAATATCGTCAAAAATCGAACATTTTCGCTACTTTGAGCTCAATTTCAAGGTACTTGTCATTGTCATACCAATCAAAATCATCTCTATTTCTGTAATATGTCTTCCATTCTATCAAATGAGACCAAGAAAACGAGAATACATCAATAAATACCATACGAAAATCGACTGCAAAGTCGCTGCTTTAATCGAAAAAAACGGTCAGTTTTGTTTCTCTCATTATGCAGTGTGTACTGCAGGATTTTTTTTATACTGTGCACACTGACCACACAGACCCATTCTTTCATATGTATGCCTACCGGACGTTTTCTGCTTAAATTGAGGCCGCTAGAATTTGGGCGTACTAGTACGGCACCAACCCCTGCTCGTAAAACGTACTAGTACGGCACCGACCCCCAAAGGGTTAAGAAAAAGAAGATAAATAAGTATACAAGATATGATGTAGAGCGTAATGACAGTAGTTTGTTGGACTATGTCTTGGTAGATAAAAGACTGTTGAGTAGACTTAAGGATGTACATGTTTATAGAGGGGCCACAGATATATCAGATCACTTTTTAGTTGTAGCTAAAGTGGGAGTAAAAGGTAGATGGAATACAAGGAAAATAGAAGCAGTAAGTAAGAGAGAGGTGAAGGTTTATAAACTAAAAGAGGAGGCAGTTAGGGTAAGATATAAACAACTATTGGAGGATAGATGGGCTAGTGAGAGTGTAGGCAATGGGGTCGAAGATGTATGGAGTAGGTTAAAGAATGTAGTGTTAGTGTTCAGCAGAAGTTTGTGGTTACAGGAAAGTGGGTGCGGGAGGGAAGAAGAGCGACTGGTGGAATGATGATGTAAAGAGAGTAGTAAGGGAGAAAAAGTTAGCATATGAGAGGTTTTTACAAAGTAGAAGTGATGCAAGGAGGGAAGAGTATATGAAGAAAAAAAAGAGAGGTTAAGAGAGTGATCAAGCAATGTAAAAAGAGAGCAAATGAGAGAGTGGGTGAGATGTTATCAACAAATTTTGTTGAAAATAAGAAAAAGTTTTGGAGTGAGATTAATAAGTTGAGGAAGCCTAGGGAACAAATGGATTTGACAGTTAAAAATAGGAGAGGAGAGTTATTAAATGGAGAGTTAGAGGTATCGGGAAGATGAAGGGAATATTTTGAGGAGTTGTTAAATGTTGACGAAGACAGGGAAGCTGTGATTTCGTGTATAGGGCAAGGAGGAATAACATCTTGTAGGAGTGTGGAAGAGCCAGTTGTGAGTGTGGGGGAAGTTCGTGAGGCAGTGGGTAGAATGAAAGGAGTTAAGGCAGCCGGGATTGATGGGATAAAGGTAGAAATGTTAAAAGCAGGCGGAGATATAGTTTTGGAGTGGTTGGTGCTATTATTTAATACATGTATGGAAGAGGGTAAGGTACCTAGGGACTGGCAGAGAGTGTGTATTGTTCCTTTGTATAAAGGCAAAGGGGACAAAAGAGAGTGCAAAAATTATAGGGAAAGAAGTCTGTCGAGTATACCAGGTAAAGTGTATGGTAGAGTTATTATTGAAAGAATTAAGAGTAAGTCGGAGAGCAGAATAGCAGATGAACAAGGTGACTTTAGGAAAGGTAGGGGGTGTGTAGACCAAGTGTTTGCAGTAAAACATATAGGTGAACAGTATTTGGATAAGGGTAAAGAGGTTTTTGTGGCATTTATGGATCTGGAAAAGGCGTATGATAGGGTTGATAGGGGGGCAATGTGGCAGATGTTGTAGGTGTAAGGAATAGGAGGTAGGTTACTGAAAGCAGTGAAGAGCTTTTATGAGGATAGTGAGGATCAGGTTAGTGTGTGTAGGAGAGAGGGAGATTATTTCTCGGTAAAAGTAGGCCTTAGACAAGGATGTGTGATGTCACCGTGGTTGTTCAATATATTTATAGATGGGGTTGTAAGAGAAGTGAATGTGAGGGTCTTGGCAAGAGGTGTGGGGTTAAAAGACAAAGAATCAAATACAAAGCGGGAGTTGTCACAGTTGCTTTTTGCTGATGACACTGTGCTTTTGGGAGATTCTGAAGAGAAGTTGCAGAGGTTGGTGGATGAATTTGGTAAGGTATGTAAAAGAAGAAAATTGAAAGTGAATATAGGAAAGAGTAAGGTGATGAGGATAACAAAAAGATTAGGTGACGAAAGATTGGATATCAGATTGGAGGGAGAAAGTATGGAGGAGGTGAATGTATTCAGATATTTGGGAGCGGACATGTCAGCAGATGGGTCTATGAATGATGAGGTGAACCATAGAATTGATGAGGGGAAAAGGGTGAGTGGTGCACTTCTGAGTCTGTGGAGACAAAGAACTTTGTCCATGGAAGTAAAGAGGGGAATGTATGAGAGTATAGTTATACCAACACTCTTATATGGGTGTGAAGCATGGGTGATGAATGTCTCAACGAGGAGAAGGCTGGAGGCAGTGGAGATGTCATGTCTGAGGTCAATGTGTGGTGTGAATATAATGCAGAGAATTCGGAGTTTGGAGATTAGGAGGAGGTGCGGGATTACCAAAACTATTATCCAGAGGGCTGAGGAGGGGTTGTTGAGGTGGTTCGGACATGTAGAGAGAATGGAACGAAATAGAATGACCTCAAGTGTGTATAAATCTGTAGTGGAGGGAAGGCGGGGTAGGGGTCGCCCTAGGAAAGGTTGGAGGGAGGGGGTAAAAGAGGTTTTGGGTGCGAGAGGCTTGGATATCCAGCAAGCATGTGTGTGCGTATTTGACAGGAGTGAATGGAGAGAAATGGTTTTTAATACTTCACGCGCTGTTGGAGTGTGAGCAAAGTAACATTTATGAAGGGATTCAGGGAAACCGGCAGGCCGGACCTGAGTCCTGGAGATGGGAAGTACAGTGTCTGCACTCTGAAGGAGGGGTGTTAATGTTGCAGTTTTATAACTGTAGTGTAAAGCACCCCTCTGGCACGACAGTGATGGAGTGAATGATGATGAAAGTTTTTCTTTTTTCGGGCCACCCTGCCTTGGTGGGAATCGGCCGATGTGTTAATAATAAAAAAATAAGTAAATGACCAAGGCAGGTGAAAATGTTCACCTGTTGGTGTGATTGTGACTATTTGAGTACTATTTTAGTACCTAATATTAGTGTTAGAACAAAGATTGGCTATGAAATCACAAGAACTATTATAAATTGTAATTATCAGAACAAAAAAATTATTAAATTAAAATAAAAACTAGAAAAAAAAAAGTATATCCGCAATACTTCTGCAAGCGGCAGGACTTGATGTTGCCGTCAGGTGAGCATCCAGCACCAACTTGGCAGGCTTATATCTCGGTAAGTACTGGCCCTAATTTTTTTTTTTAGCCTATCCTGTTTATAAAAATGCGCTCTTCATTTAAAAAAAAAAAAAAATCAAAATATTCGGAGCAGTACGCGAGTGAACGTAGATCTACGTGTGGACAGTTTAAGGGTTAATACAAGTAAATATAGTTCATCATATCCTGGTGAAATATAGTTACCATATACTACCCAACCTCCCTTCATACTTCTCTCCCTCCTTCCATTCCTACCTACGTCCCTCGCTCCTTACCTCTTTCAATATAAATCTTCAGCATGTGAAACGCTCTGGAATATTTGACAATGACAATACTGTATATATAACCATTTTATCTAGGAAGGGAAGTTCCTAGTACAAACTAGTTCTCAAAGACAAAGGATGTGATAAACTTATGTAATTATGACTGCTTGCCTAATAACATGGAACACTACTTGTTTAATAATATATAGGAATACTTTAATAACACACATGTTATTAAACAAGTAATCTTATAAGACTACTTGTTTAATAATAATTTTTTTTTTTATTAACACATCGGCCGATTCCCACCAAGGAAGGGTGGCCCGAAAAAGAAAAACTTTCATCATCATTCACTCCATCACTGTCTTGCCAGAGGGGTGCTTTACACTACAGTTATAAAACTGCAACATTAACACCCCTCCTTCAGAGTGTCGGCACTGTACTTCCCATCTCCAGAACTCAAGTCCGGCCTGCCGTTTCCTGAATCCTTCATAAATGTTACTTTGCTCACACTCCAACAGCACGTCAAGTATTAAAAACCATATGCCTCCATTCACTCCTATCAAATACGCTCACACATGCTTGCTGGAAGTCCAAGCCCTCGCACACAAAACTTCCTTTACCCCTCCCTCCAACCTTTCCTAGGCCGACCCCTACCCCGCCTTCCCTCCACTACAGATTTATACACTCTCGAAGTCACTCTGTCTCGTTCCATTCTCTCTACATGTCCAAACCACCTCAACAACCCCTCCTCAGCTCTCTGAACAATCGTTTTGGTAATCTCGCACCTCCTCCTAATTTCCAAACTCCGAATTCTCTGCATTATATTCACACCACACATTGACCTCAGACATGACATCTCCACTGCCTCCAGCCTTCTCCTCGTTGCAACATTCATCACCCATGCTTCACACCCATATAAGAGCGTTGGTATAACTATACTCTCATACATCCTCTTACTTCCATGGACAAGGTTCTTTGTCTCACAGACTCAGTGCTCCACTCACCCTTTTCCCTCATCAATTCTATGATTCACCTCATCCTTCATAGACCCATCCGCGACATGTCCACTCCCAAATATCTGAATACATTCACCTCCTCCATACTCTCTCCTCCAATCTGATATCCAATCTTTCGTCACCTATTCTTTTGTTATCCTCATCACCTTACTCTTTCCTATATTCACTTTCAATTTTCTTCTTTTACACACCCTACCAAATTCATCCACCAACCTCTGCAACTTCTCTTCAGAATCTCCCAAAGCACAGTGTCATCAGCAAAAAGCAACTGTGACAACTCCCACTTTGTATTTGCTTCTTTATCTTTTAGACCAACACCTCTTGCCAAGACCTCGCATTCACTTCTCTTACAACCCCATCTATAAATATATTGAACAACCACGGTGACATCACACATCCTTGTCTAAGGCCCACTTTTACTGGAAATAGTCGCCTTCCCTCCTACACACTCTAACCTGAGCCTCACTATCCTCATAAAAACTCTTCACTGCTTTCAGAACCTTCCTCCTATTCCATACACCTGCAACATCTGCCACATTGCCCCCTATCTACCCTATCATCGCCTTTTCCAAATCCATAAATGCCACAAAAACATCTTTACCCTTATCCAAATACTGTTCACCTATATGTTTCACTGTAAACACTTGGTCTACACACCCCTACCTTTCCTAAAGCCCCTTGTTCATCTGCTATCCTGCTTTCTGTCTTACTCTTAATTCTTTCAATAATAACTCTACCATACACTTTACCAGGTACACTTAACAGACTTTTTTTTTTTTTTTTTTTTTTCAACAAGTCGGCCGTCTCCCACCGAGGCAGGGTGACCCAAAAGAAAGAAAATCCCCAAAAAGAAAAACTTTCATCATCATTCAACACTTTCACCACACTCATACATAATCACTGTCTTTGCAGAGGAGCTCAGATACACAGCTGAGAAAAGTCCCTCCCAGCTGTCACTATCTCAGACCCTCCTTTAAAGTGCAGGCATTGTACTTCCCATTTCCAGGACTCAAGTCCAACTAAATCAATTAACTGGTTTCCCTGAATCCCTTCACACAATGTTACCCTGCTCACACTCCAACAGATCGTCATGTCCCAAAAACCATTCGTCTCCATTCACTCCTATCTAACACGCTCACACATGCTTGCTGGAAGTCCAAGCCCTCGCCCACAAAACCTCCTTTACCCCTTCCCTCCAACCTTTTCTAGGACGACCCCTACCCCGCCTTCCTTCCCTACAGATTTATACGCTCTCCAAGTCATTCTACTTTGATCCATTCTCTCTAAATGACCAAACCACCTCAACAACCCCTCTTCAGCCCTCTGACAAATACTTTTAGTAACTCCACACCTTCTCCTAATTTCCACATTCCGAATTTTCTGCATAATATTTACCCACACATTGCCCTTAGACAGAACATCTCCACTGCCTCCAGCCTCCTCCTCGCTGCAGCATTTGCAACCCATGCTTCACACCCATATAAGAGTGTTGGTACCACTATACTTTCGTACATTCCCTTCTTTGCCTCCATGGATAACGTTTTTGTCTCCACAGATACCTCAATGCACCACTCACCTTTTTTCCTTCATCAATTCTATGGTTAACCTCATCCTTCATAAACCCATCTGCTGACACATCAACTCCCAAATATCTGAAAACATTTACTTCTTCCATAATCCCTCTCTCCAATGTGATATCCAATTTTTCTTTATTTAAATCGTTTGATACCCTCATCACCTTACTCTTATCTATGTTCACTTTTAACTTTCTACCTTTACACACTCTCCCAAACTCGTCCACTAACCTTTGCAACTTTTCTTTAGAATCTCCCATAAGCACAGTATCATCAGCAAAGTAACTGTGTCAACTCCCATTTGCATTTAATTCTCCATAATTTAATCCCACCCTCTCCCCAACACCCTAGCATTTACTTCTTTTACAACCCCATCTATAAATATATTAAACAACCATGGTGACATTACACAACCCTGTCTAAGACCTACTTTTACCGGAAGTAATCTCCTCTCTCCTACACACCCTAACCTGAGCCTCACTATCCTCATAAAAACTCTTTACAGCCTTCAGTAACTTACTACCTATTCCATACACTTGCAACATTTGCCACATTGCTCCCCTATCCACTCTATCATATGCCTTTTCTAAATCCATAAATGCAATAAAAACTTCTCTACCTTTATCTAAATACTGTTCACATATATGCTTCACTGTAAACACTTGATCTACACATCCCCTACCCACTCTAAAGCCTCCTTGCTCATCTGCAATCCTACTCTCTGTCTTACCTCTAATTCTTTCAATAATAACCCTGCCATACACTTTACCTGGTATACTCAGTAAACTTATTCCCCTATAATTTTTACACTCTCTTTTATCCCCTTCCCTTTATATAAAGGAACTATACATGCTCGCTGCCAATCCCTAGGTACCTTCCCCTCTTTCATACATTTATTAAACAAAAATACCAACCACTCCAGCACTATATCCCCCTGCTTTTAACATTTCTGTCATGATTCCGTCAATTCCAGCTGCTTTACCCCTTTCATTCTACGTAAGCCTCACGCACTCCCCCACACTCACATCCTGCTCTTCTTCACTCCTAAACGATGTTGTACCTCCCTGGCCAGTACATGAAATTATCGCCTCCCTCTTTTCATCGACATTTAAAAGTTCCTCAAAATATTCCCGCCATCTACCCAATACCTCCAGCTCCCCATCTACTAACTCCCTACTCTGTTTTTAACTGACAAATCCATTCTTCCCTAGGCTTTCTTACCTTGTTTATCTCACTCCAAAATTTTTCTTGTTTTCAGCAAAATTTCTTGACAGAGCCTCTCCCATTCTTTCATCCGCTCTTCTTTTGCACTCTCTCACCACTCTCTTCACCTTTCTTTTACTCTCCATATACTCTGCTCTTCTACTAACACTTCTGTTTTGTAAAAACCTCTCATAAGCTACCTTTTTCTCTTTTATCACACCCTTTACTTCTTCATTCCACCACTCACTCCTCTTTCCTCCTGCACCCACCCTCCTATAACCACAAACTTCTGCCCCACATTCTAATACTGCATTTTTAAAACTATCCCAACTCTCTTCAACCCCCACTACTCCTACTTGCACTAGCCCACCTTTCTGCCAATAGTTGCTTATATCTCACCCTAACTTCCTCCTCCCTTAGTTTATACACTTTTACCTCTCTCTTACTTGCTGTTGCCATTTTCCTTTTGTCCCATCTACCTTTTACTCTAACTGTAGCTACAACCAAATAATGATCTGATATATCCGTTGCCCCTCTATAAACATGTACATCCTGAAGCCTACTCATCAACCTTTTATCCACCAATACATAATCCAACAAACTACTTTCCTTACGTGCTATATCATACCTTGTATATTTATTTATCCTTTTTTTCATAAAATATGTATTACTTATTACCAAACCTCTTTCTACACATAGCTCAATTAATGGCTCCCCATTTACATTTACCCCTGGCACCCCAAATTTACCTACTACTCCATCCACAACATTTTTACCCACTTTAGCATTAAGATCCCCAACCACAATTACTCTCTCACTTGGTTCAAAACTCCCCACACACTCACTCAACATTTCCCAAAATCTCTCTCTCTTTTTACACTTCTCTCTTCTCCAGGTGCATAAACACTTACTATAACCCACTTTTCACATCCAACCTTTATTTTACTCCACATAATCCTTGAATTTATACATTTATATTCCTTCTTTACCTGCCATAACTGATTATTCAACATTATTGCCACTCCTTCTTTAGCTCTAACTCTATTTGAAACCCCTGATCTAATCCCATTTATTTCTCCCCACTGAAACTCTCCTACCCCCTTCAGCTTTGTCTCACTTAAAGCCAGGACATCCAGCTTCTTTTCATTCATAACATCTACAATCATCTCTTTCTTATCATTCGCACAACATCCACCACATTCAAACATCCCACTTTGACCATTTTCTCAACAGACTTATTCCCCTATAATTTTTGCACTTCTTTGTTCCTTGCCTTTATACAAGGAACAATACACGCCTCTGCCAGTCCCTAGGTACCTTACCCTCTTCCATACATGTATTAAATAATAGCACCAACCACTCCAAAACTATATCTCCGCGTGCTTTAACATTTCTACCTTTATCCCATCAATCCCAGCTGCCTTACACCTTTCATTCACCCACTGCCTCACGAACTTCTCCACACTCACAACTGGCTCTTCCGCACTCCTACAAGATGTTATTCCTCCTTGTCCTATACACTGAAATCACAGCTTCCCTGTCTTCATCAACATTTAACAACTCCTCAAAATATTCCTCCATCTTCCCGATACCTCTAACTCTCCATTTAATAACTCTCCCTCCTATTTTTAACTGTCAAATCCATTTGTCCCTAGGCTTCCTCAACTTATTAATCTCACTCCAAAACTTTTCTTATTTTCAACAAAATATGTTGATAACATCTCACCCATTCTCTCATTTGCTCTCTTTTACATTGCTTGACTACTCTCTTAACCTCTCTTTTTTTCTTCATATACTCTTCCCTCCTTGCATCACTTCTACTTTGTAAAAACCTCTCATATGCTAACTTTTCTCCCTTACTACTCTCTTTACATCATCATTCCACCAATTGCTCTTCTTCCCTCCGCACCCACTTTCCTGTAACCACAAACTTCTGCTGAACACTCTTAACACTACATTCTTTAACCTACTCCATACATCTTCGACCCCATTGCCTACACTCTCACTAGTCCATCTATCCTCCAATAGTTGTTTATATCTTACCCTAACTGCCTCCTCTTTTAGTTTATAAACCTTCACCTCTCTCTTACTTACTGCTTCTATTTTCCTTGTATCCCATCTACCTTTTACTCCCACTTTAGCTACAACTAAAAAGTGATCTGATATATCTGTGGCCCCTCTATAAACATGTACATCCTGAAGTCTACTCAACAGTCTTTTATCTACCAATACATAGTCCAACAAACTACTGTCATTACGCCCTACATCATATCTTGTATACTTATTTCTCCTCTTTTTCTTAAAATATGTATTACCTATAACTAAACCCCTTTCTATACAAAGTTGAATCAAAGAGCTCCCATTTTCATTTACACCTGGCACCCCAAACTTACATACTACACCCTCTCTACATGTTTCTCCTACTTTAGCATTTAGGTCCCCTACTACAATTACTCTTCACTTGGTTCAAAGGTTCCTATACATTCGCTTAACATCTCCCAAAATCTCTCTATCTCCTCTACACTCCTCTCTTCTCCAGGTGCATACACGCTTATTATGACCCACTTTTCGCATCCGACCCTTATTTTAATCCACATAATCCTTGAATTTACACATTTATATTCACTCTTCTCTTTCCATAACTGGTCCTTCAACATTATTGCTACCCCTTCCTTAGCTCTAACACTCTCAGATACTCCTGACTTAATCCCATTTATTTCTCCCCACTGAAACTCGCCTACCCCCTTCAGCTTTGTTTCGCTTAGGGCCAGGACATCCAACTTCTTTTCATTCATAACATCAGCAATCATCTCTTTCTTATCATCCGCACTACATCCATGCACATTCAAACATCCCAGTTTTATAAAGCTTTTCTTAATCGTTTTTTTTAGTAAATGCGTACAGGAGAAGGGGTTAATAGCCCATTGCTCTCGGCATTTTAGTCGCCTTATATGACACGCATGGCTTACGGAGGAAGAATTCTTTTCCACTTCCCCATGGACAATAGAGGAAATAAAGTAGAACAAGAGCTATTAAGAAAAAGAAGAAAAACATAGATGTGTGTATGTATATATATATATGCATGTGCATGCCTGTGTAGTGTAACCTACTTGTAAGTAGAAGTAGCTAGATATACCTGTTATCCAGCATGTTTATGAGACAGAAAAAAGACACCAGCAATCCTACCATCATGTAAAACAGTTTCAGGTTTCTGTTTCACAGTCACCTGGCAGGACGGTAGTACCTCCCTGGGTTGTTGCTGTCTACCAACTTACTGCTGTAAGTGTGCACCATATAAAAAAGTCCTGCATCATGCAGTGCATAATGATAAAAAAAACTGTGACCGTGTTTTTGGTTTAACCCTTTCAGTGTTGGTCCTGTTATATCATGGCTTTGAAGCCAGTGTCGGTCCTGTAAAATGACAAAAATTCTAGTGGCTTCAAATCTGGCGAGAGAAAACTGGTAGGCCTATATATGAGAGAATGGGTCTGTGTGGTCAGTGTGTGCAGTATAAAAAAAATCCTGCAGCACACAGTGCATAATGAGAAAAAACAAAAATGTGACAGTGTTTTTAGTTTAAAACAGTGACTTTGCAGTGTATTTTCGTATGGTTTTTATGGTTGTATTCTCGTTTTCTTAGTCTCATTTGATAGATTGGGAGATACAGAAGGGCCCCACTTTATGGTATTTCGCCTTATGGCGATCTGCTTATATGGACATTTCAAATTATGACCAAAGCTTGCTATATGGCTCCCCCCACCTGACTTCCTAATACGGTCACTGTACCCCACCCGGTTTGTTTAAATTCTCTGTGAGCACCGCGTCTCTCCATTATGTCTGCAAACTTTCCAAAATTTCAAGTGTTTTAACACTTTCAGGGTCCAGACCCCTCGATCTGAAACTTGTCCACAGGGTCCAAGAATTTAAAAAAAAAATTGTTATTTTTTCTTATGAAATGGTAGAGAATCTTTTTCTGAAGGTAATAAAACAAAAAGTACAAAATTTGGTGAAAATTGGACGAAATTACGCTCTTGCGAATTTTTCTGCATCAGTTAAATGTATTTATGCATCATTGATTTTGCCCACTTTGACTCCCATTTTAGGATAATTACATTATTCCAGTCGACCAAATTCTTAGCTATTTCGCTAGTATTACTTCTATTTTATCGATTGAGCACAAGAAATCGCATAATCAACCATATTTCAACTACCCAATAAAGTGATCGGAAATCGGTAATTTGACCAATTTCACACAAAGTTCAAAATATTGCAATTTCAAAATAGGGTCCAGAATAAACAATGCAGACATTCCTGGCACTAAAATAACATTTCCTCTGTTTATTAGTTACATTTCCAGGCTTTACAAATGAATTCCACTTTGAATTTTTATTCACATAATGAATTATAATTCACACCAAATAATAGAAGATTTTCTGTTATGCAATATTGTAATACAGCCTCTCCTCACTTACTGATGTACTCGTTTACCGACAACTCGAGTTCGACGGGCTCTCTGACAGTTGTTATTGTATATGTACTATACAAGAACTTGGGTCATGAACGGGCAGCCCAGCGTCTCAGCATCAAGCATCTTAATCTCCTTCTTACAGCCAGTCAGTACACTAGCTTTCACAGTCTCCAAGACTACATATTTGTACAAATTTCTTGTTGTTTTCCCTCTTGAAGAGGAAAAACGAGGAAAATGAAAGACGTATAAAAGAAGTTTATTGTAAAGGGGTTAGTGATGCGTCTCAGCATCAAACAATCTCCAAGACTACATATTTTGTCTATAAATTTGTACTCTATTGTGCATCCCATAGTAGAAGATAAGAGTTAGAAGTGCAGCAGCACTTGGAAGAAGGAAAACAAGAGGAAAATAGAAGAAGTACAAAAGAAGTTTACAGTAAAGGGGTTAGCTGGTGTGTTCATATGTGTGTTTACATTCTTGGTGTATTGTGGCAGCTTAAGAAATTATTAAAATCTGTGAACAAGGTATGTTGATGATAATAATAGTAATAATAATAATAATAATCATAATAATTAATAATAATCACTCTGGAGTGCTTTAAATGTCAGCTACCAAACCTATACGAAATACTTATGACATTTAAAGTGCTCCAGATCGATTATTTATTATTCTTATTCTGACTACAGTGGACCCTTGAAAATTGTGATTAATCCGTTCCTGAGAGGCTGCCGATTTTCAAAATAGACGATTTTCAAAACCATTTTCCCCATAAGAAATAATGTAAATCAAATTAATCCGTTCCAGACACCCAAAAGTATGTTAAAAAAAATTTTTTTTACACATTAAATGTACATTTATCTACACACAAAACAATGAGATATATACTGTACATAGTATAAAATAGTAATAAATTGACACTTACCTTTATTGAAGAGTTTGTTGATGTGTGGAAGAAGGAAGGAGGGGAGAAGGTGGTGGTGGTGTTGCTAGTGTTTGGAAGGGAATCCTTCCATGAACACTTCAGGTACCAAGTCCTTTCTGGGGTTACTTCCTTCTTTGTTTTTTAATGGCACTAGGACCAGGTTGAGAGTCACTGGATTCCTTTCTTGCAAAATAACTGTCCAGAAAGGTCTGTTTCTGGCAGTTCTTTAAAATGTCCCCAAAATGTGACAAGACAGTGTCATTGAACATGTCACATACACGGCCTGCAACAGCTTTGTCAGGGTGATGCTCCTCCACAATTTTTCCATCCTAGTCCACATTGTACACATCTCCTTAATCTCTGAAGAAAGCAACTTCTTCCTTCTCCTTCCTCTTCCTCTGAAGCAATTTCCTGAGCTTTGGTCTGTTGTTCTTGCAGTTGAAGGTCTTGCAGCTCTTCAGTGGTTAGTTCTTCATCGTGGTCCACCAGCAACTCTTCCACATCCTCACCACTAACCTCCATCTCCATGGACGTCCCCAATTCCACAATTTTTTCCACAACTGGCATAGGGCTGTCAGAGTCATCCCCAAACCCTTCAAAATCCCTCTCTTGGACACAATCTGGCCACAGTGGTCTCCAAGCAGAGTTCATTGTCCTGGGAGTCACTTCCTGCCAAGCATTACCTATAAGGCGTATGCAATGCACGATATTGAAGTGATCTTTCCAGAACTCTCTTAGGGTCAAAGTACTGCCTGAGGTTATGTCAAAACACCTTTGAAACATTGCTCTGGTGTAGAGTTTTTTGAAGTTTGAAATGACCTGCTGGTCCATGGGCTGGAGGAGAGGAGTGGTATTAGGGGGCAAGAACTTCACTTTGATGAACTTAAAATCCTTCACCATTTGCTCTTCCATGTCTCGAGGATGATCAGGAGCATTGTCCATTACCAGGAGGCACTTAAGTGGCAATTTATTTTCCAGGAGGTATTTCTTCACACTGGGGCCAAACACTTCATTGAACCAATCAAGGAAAATTTCCCTGGTGACCCATGCCTTATTGTTAGACTTCCAAAACACACACAAATTAGCCTTGGCAACACTGTACTTCTTGAACACTCTGGGATTTTCAGAGTGGTACACGAGTAAAGGCGTCACTTTAAAATCACCACTAGCATTGCCACACAACATGATAGTTAGCCTGTCTTTCATAGGCTTGTGTCCTCGCAGTGCCTTTTCCTCCTGAGTAATGTAGGTCCTCTTTGGCATTTTCTTCCAAAAGAGGCCTGTTTCATCACAATTGAACACTTGTTGGGGTTTGAATTGTTCAGACTCTATGTACCCCTTGAATTCATGAACAAATTTTTCAGCCTCGCATTTGTCAGAACTTGCAGCCTCTCCATGCCTTACAATATTGTGTATGCCACTTCGCTTCTTGAAATTTTCGAACCAGCCTTTGCTGGCCTTGAATTCATCAGCATCAGCACTCGTTCCAGGACTTTTCTTTATGAGATCGTCATGCAACTGCCTTGCATTTTCGCAAATTATTGACTGTGTAACACTATCTCCTGCTAACTCTTTTTGTCTGATCCACAAAAGCAACAACTTCTCAACTTCTTCGATTATTTGCGATCTCATTTTCGATAGCATATTCACCCCTTTCGCAACATCAGCTTCCTTGATTTCCTTTTTCTTCAACAAGATGGAAGTGATGGTTGAATGGGCCTTCCCATACATCCTGGAAAGCTCTGCCACCACTTTCATATTTTTCTATGATCTCTTTCTTAACTTCTATTGTGTTTCTCACTTTCTTTGCCACAGGGCTGGCACTAGGAGCTTTCTTTGGGCCCATGGTAGCTTATTTAGCAGTTGCAAGCACTAAAACGAATGGAATATTGCCAAAATGTATGGTATGAATGCATAGGTGGCGGCGTGGGTGGTGGTCACTCGCTGGTAAACAATGGCACACTGACGCTCAATGTGTTTATGTGCCCAGGCGGCGGGGAGGCCAAGCGGACGCGTTTCAGACGACCGCGATTTTCAAGGAAATGGGCAATTTTCAAGTCTATTTTTTGCCGAAAAAAGTGGATGATTTTCAAATTCGCCGATTCTCAAGGGAGACGATTTTCAAGGGTTTACTGTATTATAAATTATTATTATTATAAATTACAGTGGTACTCCGAGTTTTGGCCATAATTCATTCCAGAAGGCTGTTCGAGTGCCATTACTGAACGAATTTTTTCCTATAAGGAATAATGTAAATTAGATTAGTCCGTTTCAGACCCCCAAAAATACACTTACAAAAGCACTTACAATAATACACTTACATAATTGTTCGAGTTGGGAGTTGTATTATTATTAATTTTTTTTTTCAACAAGTCAGCCGTCTCCCACCAATGCAGGGTGACCCAAAAAGAAAGAAAATACCCAAAAAGAAAATACTTTCATCATCATTCAATACTTTCACCACACTCATATATAATCACTGTCTTTGCAGAGGTGCTCAGATACTATTGTTTAGAATAGTCCCTCCAAACTGTCACTATCCCAGACCCCTCCTTTAACCCTTAAACGGTCCACACGTATATTTACGTTAGCACTGCTACTGCCCCAAACGTATAATTACATTTTATTTTTCCTGCCTCCAAATTTGGTACGATTGGCCTGAGATGCCTGGTCAGCATAGAATGGGTCGTAGTACTCGGTGTGCGCCATATTAAAAAAATCTGGGACCACTTAGTATCTTGTGGGAGCACCAGTTAAATTGAGGGCCACCTAGAGCAAACACTGCGGCAAACACCATAGATTCACTGATGTCATATCATATTAACACTGCCCTTTGAAGTGGAAAGTGATGTTGACCGGCTGGCAGGCCAGCTGGCTGCCCGCCTGCCTGCCTGCCTGCCTGCCTGCCTGCCTGGGGACCTGGCTGGCAAACAGCTGGTTGGCCACCTGGCTGGCCAGCAGCTGGCTGGTCAGCTGGGTACCTGATTGGCTGTCTATCTCTGTCTGTCTGTCTGTATCTATCTGTCTCTGTCTCTATCTCACAGGAACACATACATAAATACAATTATACATAATGTAAATTACCTAGGATAACTAAAAAAATCAAGACAAAGTGTTATACTGTGGTTGTGATCTGCGTAATACCAGTTGGTTCATGAGGTACTCTCTGAGACAAGCAGACAGAAAGGAGACAACACACAGGCAGACAGAAAGACAGACAGACAGGAAGGCAGACAGAAAGACAGACACACAGACAGACAGATACAGACAGACAGACAGGTTTGCATAACAAATAAAGGGAAGCAGTGTAACCTGTCAAATGTCATCACTGTAATTACTGGACTGATAAGAAGAGATAAGACTAGGCTCACCCCTCGTCAATGTCACCAGTCATCATTAGTGAAGATCAGATGAGATAAGGCAGAGACACAAACTTCAAGGGAACTTTTTATTATTATTATTATTATTATTATTATTATTGTTATTATTATTATCATTATTATTGTTATTATTATTATCATTATTATTCACTATCATTATTATTATTATTTTTATGCACAATCATTATTATTATTACATATTTGAGTATAATTTCAGTACCTAATATTAGTGTCTGAACAAAGATTGGCTATGAAATCACAAGAACTACTATAAATTGTGATTATGAGAACATAAAAATTATATAAAATTGTAAAAAAAGTGAAAAAAAAAAGGTATATCGGCAACGATTCTGCAAGCAGCAGGACTCCTGTTGCTGTCAGGTGAGCATCCAGTGCCAACTTCTCTGCCTCATATCTCGGTAACTACTGACCCAAATTCTTTTTTTTTTATCCTATAACACTTAAAATAATGTGCTCTTTATTTCTATAATTTTTTTTTTTTTTTTTTTTCAAAATATTCGGGGCACTGGGCGAGGTAACGTATATATACATTTGGACCGTTTAAGGGTTAAAGTGCAGGGATTATACTTCCCACTTCCAGGACTCATGTCCGGCTAAATCTATAATAACCGTTTTCCCTGAATCCCTTCACTAAATATTACCCTGCTCACACTCCAACAGCTCGTCAGGTTCCAAAAACAATTTGTCTCCATTTACTCCAGTCTAACACGCTCACACACGCTTGCAGGAAGTCCAAGCCCCTCGCCCACAAAACCTCCTTTACCCCCTCCCTCCAATTTTTTTGAGGACGATCCCTACCCCTCCTTCCTTCCCCAACAGATTTATACGCTCTCCAAGTCATTCTACTTTGATCCATTCTCTCTATATGACCAAACCACCTCAACAACCCCTCTTCAGCCCTCTGACTAATACTTTTAGTAACTCCACACCTCCTCCTAATTTCCACACTCCGAATTCTCTGCATAATATTTACACCACACATTGCCCTTAGACAGGACATCTTCACTGCTTCTAGCCTCCTCCTCGCTGCAGCATTTACAACCCAAGCTTCATACCCATATAAGAGTGTTGGTACCACTATACTTTCATACATTCCCTTCTTTGCCTCCATAGATAACGTTTTTTGTCTCCACAGATACCTCAAAGCACCACTCACCTTTTTTCCATCATCAATTCTATGGTTAACCTCATCCTTCATAAACCCATCCACTAACAAATCAACTCCCAAATATCTGAAAACATTCACTTCTTCCATACTCCCTCTCTCCAATGTGATATCCAATTTTGCTCTATCTAATTCATTTGATACCCATCCCCTTACTCTTATCTTTGTTCACTTTCTACTTTCTACCTTTACACACCCTCCCAAACTCGTCCACTAACCTTTGCAACTTTTCTTTGGAATCTCCTATAAGCACAGTATCATCAGCAAAAAGTAACTGTGTCAACTCCCATTTTGTACTTGATTCCCCATAATTTAATCCCACTCCTCGCCCCAACACCCTAGCATTTACTTCTTTTAAAACCCCATCTATAAATATATTAAACAACCATAGTGACATCACACATCCCTGTCTAAGACCTACTTTTACTTGGAAGCAATCTCCCTCTCTCCTACACACCCTAACCTGAGCCTCTCTATCCTCATAAAAACTCTTTACAGCATTCAGTAACTTACTACCTATTCCATACACTTACAACATCTGCCACATTGCTCCCCTATCCACTCTATCATATGCTTTTTCTAAATCCATAAATGCAATGAAAACTTCCCTACCTTTATCTAAATACTGTTCACATATATGCTTCAATGTAAACATTTGATCTACACATCACCTACCCACTCTAAAATCTCCTTGCTCATCTGCGATCCTACCCTCTGTCTTACCTCTAATTCTTTCAATAATAACCCTTCCGTACATTTTACCTGGTATACTCGGTAAACTTCTTTCTTTCAACACGTCGGCCGTTTCCCACCGAGGCAGGGTGGCCCAAAAGGAAAAACAAAAGTTTCTCCTTTTACATTTAGTAATATATACAGGAGAAGGGGTTACTAGCCCCTTGCTCCCGGCATTTTAGTTGCTTCTTACGACACGCATGGCTTACGGAGGAAGAATTCTGTTCCACTTCCCCATGGAGATAAGAGAAAATAAGAACAAAAACTATTAAAAAAATAGAAGAAAACCCAGAGGGGTGTATATATATGCTTGTACATGAATGTGTAGTGTGACCTAAGTGTAAGTAGAAGTAACAAGACATACCTGAAATCTTGCATGTTTATGAGACAGAAAAAAGCACCAGCAATCCTATTATCATGTAAAACAATTACAGGCCTCCGTTTTACACTCACTTGACAGGACGGTAGTACCTCTCTGGGTGGTTGCTGTCTACCAACCTACTAAATAAGTCTCGGTAAATTTGTTCCTCTATAATTTTTACAATCTCTCTTGTCCTCCATTTCTTTATATAAAGGAACTATACATGCTCTCTGCCAGTCCCTAGGTACCTTCCACTCTTTCATATATTTATTGAACAAAAATACCAACTACTCCATACATACTTAATATACATATGTGTGTGTGTGTGTGTGTGATATACTACAGTGGAACCTCGGTTTTCATATGCCATAGTTATGGTAGGATTCGGTTTTCGACGACTTTTTCTGTTGAAATTTTTTTCGTTTTCATACATCACCTCAGTTTTCGTAGAGTTGAAAATGGTCCGTACCAAATGCATCCGCCTGCCCGCCTGCGTCACTCGGCCACTCAAGTGCCGAGTGACTCAGTCTGCCTTTGTTTATCGTTGAACAATGAACATCACCCTGCGTGTTCATCCGAAACATTTTGTAATACATTGTTTTTTGTGCTTGTTTATTGAGTGCGACTGCTAAATAAAGAAGCCACCATGAGGTCAAAGAAAGTTCCGAGTGCCAGTCCTTTGATAAAGAAGGCAAGAAACACAATAGAGTTGCTTCAGAGGAGGAGGAGGAGGAAGAGAGAGGGAAGAATGTGCCTTCTTCAGTGATTAAGGACATGTGTGCAAAGTGGAGTGAGTTGCAAAGTTTTGTGGAGAAATATCACCCTAACAAAGCTGTTGCAATCCGTGTCTGCAACATGTTCAATGACAATGCCTTGTCCCATTTTAGGCAAATCTTAGAGACACCAGAAACAGACCTCTGTGGACAGATTTTTTGTGCGACGGGTACAGCGACTCTCAAGCTGGTCCTAGTGCCAGTAAAAGATGAAGAAGGGAAGTAACCCCGGATAGGGACTTGATACCTGAAGTCCTTATGGAAGGGGATTACCCTTCCAAACAATAACCTCTTCTCCTCCCTCTCCCCTCCTCGCCGTCTTCCATACGCCAACAAGAGTCTTCAATAAAGGTAAAAGTAATGTTAAATGTTCATTTATCCATTTCATTAGTCATTTATATTTATTTCTCATTGTTTTCTGTATGTAAAACTATAGTTATTCTCAATAAAATGTATTTTTTGTTAATATTTTTGGGTGTATGGAATGGATTACAGTGGTACCCCGGTTTTCATCAATAATTCGTTCCAGAATGCTGTTCGAGTGCCATTACCGAACGAATTTGTTCCCATAAGGACAAATGTAAATTAGATTAGTCTGTTTCAGACCCCCAAAAATACACTTACAAAAGCACTTACAAAAATACACTTACATAATTGTTCGAGTTGGGAGCAGTACGAAATCCGGGGTACCACTGTAATTGGATTTACATTATTTCTTATGGGAAATATTGCTTCAGTTTTCATACAATTCGGTGTTCGTCAGACTTTCTGGAACAAATTAATCATGAAAACTGAGGTTCCACTGTACAGTGGACCCCCGAGTATCGTAATTAATCCATTCCAGGAGCTATTACTTAACACGAAGTTTACGAAATTCGAACCATTACTTCTCATAAGAAATAATGTAAATACAATTAATCCGTTCCACAAAAAAATATTCATACAAAATAGTTAAAAACAATAAATATATATACCATGGTGACATTACACATCCCTGTCTAAGACCTACTTTTACCGGGAAGTAATCTCCCTCTCTCCTACACACCCTAACCTGAGCCTCACTATCCTCATAAAAACTCTTTACAGCCTTCAGTAACTTACTACCTATTCCATACACTTGCCACATTGATAAAAGTAAGGTGATGAGGGTATCAAACGATTTAAATAAAGAAAAATTGGATATCACATTGGAGAGAGGGATTATGGAAGAAGTAAATGTTTTCAGATATTTGGGAGTTAACGTGTCAGCGGATGGGTTTATGAAGGATGAGGTTAACCATAGAATTGATGAAGGAAAAAAGGTAAGTGGTGCGTTGAGGTATCTGTGGAGACAAAAAAACGTTATCCATGGAGGCAAAGAAGGGAATGTACGAAAGTATAGTGGTACCAACACTTTTATATGGGTGTGAAGCATGGGTTGCAAATGCTGCAGCGAGGAGGAGGCTGGAGGCAGTGGAGATGTCCTGTCTAAGGGCAATGTGTGGTGTAAATATTATGCAGAAAATTCGGGATGTGGAAATTAGGAGGTGTGGAGTTACTAAAAGTATTTGTCAGAGGGCTGAAGAGGGGTTGTTGAGGTGGTTTGGTCATTTAGAGAGAATGGATCAAAGTAGAATGACTTGGAGAGCGTATAAATCTGTAGGGGAAGGAAGGCGGGGTAGGGGTCGTCCTAGAAAATGTTGGAGGGAAGGGGTAAAGGAGGTATTGTGGGCGAGGGGCTTGGACTTCCAGCAAGCATGTGTGAGCGTGTTAGATAGGAGTGAATGGAGACGAATGGTTTTTGGGACATGACGATCTGTTGGAGTGTGAGCAGGGTAACATTTTGTGAAGGGATTCAGGGAAACCAGTTAATTGATTTAGTTGGACTTGAGTCCTGGAAATGGGAAGTACAATGCCTGCACTTTAAAGGAGGGGTCTGGGATAGTGACAGCTGGGAGGGACAATTCTCAGCTGTCGTCTGCAAAGACAGTGATTATGTATGAGTGTGGTGAAAGTGTTGAATGATGATGAAAGTATTTTCTTTTTGGGGATTTTCTTTCTTTTTGGGTCACCCTGCCTCGGTGGGAGACGGCCGACTTGTTGAAAAAAAAAAAAAGGTAGGGTTGATGACAGGGGCAGGGTGTTAGTGGTTGGAAGGGGAATCCCCCTCCAAAAGGACTTCAGGTAACAAGTCCCTCTCTGGGGTTACTTCCCTTCTTGGTCTTTTAATGCCACTAGGACCACCTTGAGAGTCACTAGACCCCTGCCTGGGAAAGTAACTGTCCACAATCCTCTGTTTCTGGCGACTCTTCAACACTTTCCTGAAGTGCAACATAGCTCTGTCACTGAAGTGGTTGCACAGAAGGCTCATTTCAGCTTGCTCAGGGTGGTGTCTTTCAATAAATGTCTGCAACTCATTCCACTTTGTACACATCTCCTTAAGCACTGAATAAGGCACCTCCTTCTCTCTCTCTCTCCCCCTCCTCCTTTGAAGCAATAACCTCAGCTGTGGTCTGTTGCTGTTCCAGATGAAGCTCTTGCAGCTCTTCAGTTGTTAGCTCTACCCTGTGCTCCTCCTCCAACTCTTCCACATCCTCACCACTCACCTCCAACCCCAGGCTGTTCCCCAATGCCACAATATCTTCCACAACAGGCACAGGGTCGTCAGGGTCAGGGTCAGGGTCAGCCTCAAATCCTTCAAAATCCCTCTTTTCAACACAATCTGGCCACAGTGGTCTCCAAGCAGAGTTCAAAGTCCTGGAAGTCACTTCCTCCCAAGCCTTACCTATAAGGCGTATGCAATGCACGATATTGAAGTGATCTTTCCAGAACTCTCTTAGGGTCAATTCAGAGTCATTGGTCACATTAAAGCACTTATGAAAACTGCTTTGGTGTACAGTTTCTTGAAGTTTGCAATGACCTGCTGGTCCATGGGCTGGATGAGAGGAGTTGTGTTAGGAGGCAAGAACTTCACTCTGATGAAATTGAACTTGTCAGACAACAACTCTTCCAAGTTGTGAGGATGAGCAGGAGCATTGTCCAGTACCAGGAGGCACTTGAGTCCCAATTTCTTTTCCAGGAGGTATTTTTCACACTAGGGCCAAACACTCCAGTCACCCATTCCTTGAAAATCTCCGTAGTGACCCATGCCTTGGTGTTAGCCTTCCAATGCACACAAATTATTCTTGTCAACACTGTGTTTCTTGAAGGGTCTGGGATTTTCATAGTGATACACTAGTAAAGGCTTCACTTTAAAATCACCACTGGCATTGGCACACATCATAAGAGTTAGTCTGTCTTTCATAGGCTTGTGTCCTGGCTGTGCCTTTTCCTCCTGAGTAATGAAGGTTCTGTTGGGCATTTTCTTCCAAAACACGCCTGTTTCATCACAGTTAAACACTTGTTGGGGAGGAATTCTTCAGCCTCTACGAACCCCTTAAATTCACTCGCAAACTTTTCAGCTGCATGTTTGTCTGAGCTGGCTGCCTCACCATGTCTCACAACACTGTGTATGCCACTACGTTCTTAAACCTGTCAAACCAGTCTTTGCTGGCTTTAAAATCATTCGCCTCGCCACTGGTTGCAGGCATTGTGTTGACAAGATCTGCGTGCAACTTCCTTGACTTTTAAAAAATTATCGCCATGGAAATACTATCACCCGCTCTCTTTTTTTCATTGATCCACACCAACAACAACTTCTCAACCTCATCCACTGTTTTCGATCTATTTTTCGTTAACATAACAACCCCTTTTGCAACATTAGCTTCCTTGATCTCATTTCTCTTTGCCCGGATAGAGCTGATAGTAGATGGGGTTTTCTTGTACATCCTGGCAAGATCACTCAGATGTACGCCACTCTCATATTTTTCTATAATCTCTTTCTTCAGTTCGATGGTGTTCCTCACTTTTTTTACCACAGGGGGGCCACTAGGAAGCTTCTTTGGACCCATAGTGACTTATTTCACAGTGACAATCACTAAACCACCAAAAAAGACACCAAATGTATTGTAAATGTTTGAAAGAGCACGCTGGGTAATGTTCTCTCAATGGTAAACAATGCTTCACTGGCGGGCGTCCTGCGCAGGCGCGGAGCAGGCGGACAGGTCTAATACGTTACGAAACACGGGCCAGTTTACGATTCACAAAATCGAAAAAAGCTTACGGAACACGATTTTTACGAAATAAGAACCTTACAAAACTCGGGGGTCCACTGTATATGTGAATGACATACATGTGTGTATGACATACATGGGTGTATATAATTAATATTCTTCTTTCCCATAGTGTCTTGTAAAACATTGCTGTAAATAATATTGAAGATGTTAGTGTATAAACATTGCCTGTGTTGCTGCAGCTGAGTCGACTCGAGCTGACGGAGATTCCAATTGACAAGGAGGAGGGCGACGATGCAGAGTTAGTTGTCCTGGAAGCTGAAGCTCTTGATCAGCTTGACCCCAAGAAGCTTCAGTACCAGCTTACTATCCTGGAAGAAAAGTTGGCACAGTCAAAACCCAACTTGGCTGTTGTTCACGAATATCGCAAGAAGGTATAGTAAACTTGCTTATAATACTGTTTGGGACTTGGACCTGCCTAGCATGGGCTAGTAGGCCTGCAGCAGTGCCCCTTCTTTATTATGTTTGTGACTTGAACCTGCCTTGCATGGGCCAGTAGACCTGCAGCAGTGCCCCTTCTTTCTTAACCCTTTGACTGTCGAAGCCCATTTCTGAAACTGTCATTCTGTCACAAAATATTAAAATTTTTGTTTTCTTATGAAATGATAGAGAATCTTTTCCCGATGGTAATGACACCAAAGTACGATATTTGATGGAAAACTTACGGAATTATATTCTCGGCAATATATACGCATTGGCGATTTCTCCGACTTTGAGCCCTATTTTAAGCCAATTCCATTGTTCCGGTTGATCAAACTCATAGCTATTTCTTTAGAACTCCATTTGTTCTATTGATTGAGTACAAGAAACCGCCCATGTACCAATTTCAACTACCCAATAAAGTGGTCAGAAATTGGCAATTTGGCCAATTTCACGCAAATTAAAAAAAATGCCAATTTCAAAATAGGGTCCAGAATAAACAATGCAGACATTCCTGGCACTAAAATAACATTTTCTGTTCATTAGTCACATCTCCAGGCCCCTCTTGTATTACTCTTGCTTTCTATTTTGATTTTTTATTCACAAAAAATAAAAGATTTAGTGTTATGCAGACTACTTCATTATTGTAAAAATGGTATAAATAATATCAGTGCACTTGTGAAAGAATATTAGACTCACCAGTTGACATGTATTGGACGCGTGGCTTGATTTGTTTACTCTTGAACATTTGCAAAAATTGAACATTTTCGCTTCTTTGAGCTCAATTTCAAGGTCGTTTTCATCGTGAAACTAATCAAAATCAACTCTATTTCTGTAATATGTTTTCCATTCTATCAAATGAGACCAAGAAAACGAGAATACAACCATAAATACTATACGAAAATACACCTCAAAGTCGGCGTTTTAATCCAAAAACACGGTCAGTTTTTTTTTCTCGTTATGCACTGCTTGCGGCAGGAGTTTTTTATACAGCGCACACTGACCACACAGACCCATTCTCTCACATGTGGGCCTAAGCTTCTCCCACTTGATTTGAAGCTGCTAGAATTTAGGCATATTAATATGTCCGAAACACTTGCTCGTAAGACGTATATATACAGCCGAATCAGTCAAAGGGTTAAGTGTTTGTGGCTTGGACCTGCTAGCATGGGCCAGTAGGCCTCACAGCAGTGCTCCTTCTTTCTTATGTTCTTCTTAGTACAACATTTTTGCTTTTATTGAGGTTAATTTAGAGATCTTGGGATGAGTGATAATTGTGTTCTTTCAGGAAGAGATATACCTACAGCGTGTAGCAGAGCTGGATGAGATCACCCAGCAGAGAGACCAACAAAGGAAGTACCACGAGGACCTGAGGAAGCAGCGTCTCAACGAGTTCATGACAGGTTTTACCATCATATCCAACAAACTGAAGGAAATGTACCAGATGATAACCTTAGGAGGAGATGCTGAGCTGGAGTTGGTTGACTCTCTGGACCCATTCAGTGAAGGCATTGTTTTTAGGTGAAACATTTTACATTATGAACTGTGGCTTTGTAAACTTAACTAGAGTAGTCAAGGTCTTAAATTAAAATAAGAGGAGACAAGTGGTTATTATGGCTTGATGTGCTGTTGAAGTGAGTGAGGTGACATTGATGAATTTTGATAGTCAGTGCAATGTGAACACCAATTTATCATGAAGGGACTCTGATGAAACCAGTTACCCAGACTCTAGTGGTGGTGGGAAGTACAGTGCCTGCCGGTGAAGGAGGGTGGTGGTGGGAAGTACAGTGCCTGCACAGTGAATTAGGGGTGCTGGTTGTGACATCACAGTTCAGAATGTCATCTGAACTGTGATGTCATCACACTTCGACAACATAGCTATTGAATAAATGACAATGAATGTGTTTGATGTGTTTTAGGTCATTCTACCTTAGTGTGAGATGGCAGTATGTATGGTGAAAACAGTGAAGCAGGGTCAAGCATGTTATTGTAGGCACTGGACAGGCACCTTAAAGTCAGTACCTGACCAACTGGGCTGTGGTTTGTACGTCAATTTGCGTGCGGTCGGCAGTAACAGCCTGGTTGATCAGACCCTGATCCACCATGAGGCCTGTTCTCAGACCGAGCCGCGGGAGCGTTGACATCGAAACCCTCTCCAGGTAAACTCTCCAGATAGTCCTCAACCTCTGAGGCATCATGCCCCACCTCCACACCTCAAAAAAATTTGATGTCCCTCTAATATAAAAACAAATTAGTGTTGGAAAGGTATAAAATTAGATTAAAATATTGCAGAATTATACATATTTTAGTAACTCAGTAAGCTCAAGTTAAGATTGATCAAGTCTGACAATCTCAAGTTAGTAAGATCTTTGAACTTGATTTTTACTGTCAATGGTTTTAATTTCAAGTGGTAATTTAGTTAGTCTCACATCGTCTTTTGTGATATCAAGGTCGTTTCTTTTTTATGTAGTAATGTTAAATTGGAGGGGGGGTGGATTACTAAAAGTATTAGTTCCAGGGCTGAAGAGATGTTGAGGTGGTTTGGTCATTTAGAGAGAATAGAACAATGTAGAATAGTAGTAGAATGACTTGGAGGGGATAAATCTGAAGTGGAAGGAAAGCAGGGTGGGGTCGTCCTAAAAGGTTGGAGGGAGGGGTAAATGAGGTTTTTTGGGTGATGGGGGACTTCCAGCAAGCGGGCGTGTTAGATAGGAGTGAATGGAGAAAATTTTTTTGGGACCCAAAAGTGTTGGAGTGTGAGCGGGTAATATTTTGTGATGGGATTCAGGAAAACGGGGCTGGTTTGAGTCCTGGAAATGGGGAAATAAAACCCCATTTTTCCGTTAACTTCCAACTATATACGTTCTCTCCCCCATTTTCAATATTTTGATTTTTTTATAGAAAAAAGAGCACTTTTTTTTAAATGTTATGGATAAAAAAATTAGGGGGGAAAGGGGAGGGGGGGCATAGCAGGCTAGGGGAAAGGCATGGGGACGAGGCATGCAGGGGCGTAACAGGCATGCAGGGGCGTAGCAGGCATGGGGGGCATAGCAGGCATGCAGGGACGTAGCGGCATGCAGGGAGTGTACAGGATAAAGGGGGCATGCAGGAAGGAAAGGACTTGTTACCGATGTCTTTAGGGAAAGGGGGAATCCTTCCATAAACAAAAAAAAAACTTCATCCTCTTCCCTCCTCCTGTTTTTCCCCAAATAACCCTTAAAAAGGGGCATTTTTTTTTTCTTTTTTTATTGTTTTCTTTTAAATTTTAATGTATATTTAATAACAAAAAAATTTTTTTAAACAGGGGGCCCCGGTTTTAAACGGTAACTCACCCATTATGGTGCTCGTAATGTTTTTTTGGGGGCTGAAAAGGACAATCTAATTTACATTATTCCTTATGGGAAAATTGTTGTAACAGCACTTGAACATCATTCTGGGACGAAAAAAAAACTCGGGGGACCACTGTACTTTTGGGGTCTGAACGGATTATTTAATTTCCATTATTTTTATGGGGGAAAAAAGTTGGGGTTAGTAATATTCGGGGTTAGCCCCCCTCGGAACGGATTAATTACGAAAAACCGGGGGTCCACTGTACCTTTTTTGAAGACTCTTGTTGGCATATGAACTTACAGCCCGCCCCGCCTTACCCTTGTTTCCCCCGCTTCTTGAATTTTCAAATCAGCATTTGCTGGCCTTAAAATTCACTAACAGCAGCACTCGTTTTAGGCATTTTCTTTTGAGATCCACATGCAACTGCCTTGCCTTTTCGCAAATTATCCCCCCCAGCACTATCTCCGCTAATTGTTTTTCGTTGTCCCACCCAAAAACTTCTAACATCTTGATTGTTTGATTTTGTTTCATTAGCAATTTCCTTTTAACATCGCTTCCTGATTTTTTTTTCTTGCCAGGATGGAACTGATTGTTGTTTTGGTTTTCCCATAAACCGGCGACACCACGTACCCCTTTTTTGTTTTTCTCGGTTCTTTATTGAATTCTATGTGTTTCTACCTTTACCAAAGGGGTGGCACTCCAACTTTCTTTG
>WNWK01024910.1:0-29123 GCA_009830355.1 Cherax destructor
CTGTTCCCCTTGTTGCTGTTTTCCCATCTCTGGAACATTCTGTCTCTTCCACTTTTTAAAATTCCCCCTTTAGTATTTTATGTTGTTATCATATCCCCCTATCTCTCCTGTCCTCAGTGTGTCAGGGCAATTTCCCCAACCTCTCCTCTGGACCTCCCCTTACTCCGGGACTAGTCTTGTTGCAAACCCCTTTTCACCTTTTCCCAGTTCTTACGTGCTTGGCTAGGTGTGGGTTCCAAACTGGGCTGCATACTCCAGTATGGGCTAACATACCAGATCGGGTCTGAACGTTTTTTATTAAATGTCGGAATGTGTTTTAGGTTGCTAGGCGCCCTATGCTGCAGCAATTATTTGGTTGATTTCGCCCTCAGGGGATGTTCCGGTGTTATACTCACCCCAAAATCTTTCCTTATGAGGTTTTGCAGTCTCTGACCCCCTAGACTGTACTCCTCTGGGTCTTCTTTGCCCTTCCCAATCTTCTGACTTTGCACTTGGTGGTTTTAACTCCAGGAGCCGTTCTGGGCCCGGCTTGCACCTGTCCAGATCCCCTTTTTAGTTCTGCCTGGTCCTCGTCCGATGAATTCTTCTCATCAACTTCATCATCTGCAACAGGGACACTTCGGGGTCTATTCCTTCCGTCATGTCGTTCACAAATCCAGAAACAAAAAAAAAAAAAAAAAAAAAAAAAAAAAAAAAAAAAAAAAAAAAAAAAAAAAAAAAAAAAAAAAAAAAAAAAAAAAAAAAAAAAAAAAAAAAAAAAAAAAAACCCCCCCCCCCCCCCCCCCCCCCCCCCCCCCCCCCCCCCCCCCCCCCCCCCCCCCCCCCCCCCCCCCCCCCCCCCCCCCCCCCCCCCCCCCCCCCCCCCCCCCCCCCCCCCCCCCCCCCCCCCCCCCCCCCCCCCCCCCCCCCCCCCCCCCCCCCCCCCCCCCCCCCCCCCCCGATTTGGCTTTCGCTGCTATGTCATTCTCGTACTGTCTTTGGGCCTCCCTTCTGATCTGTGCATATTCATTTCTGGTTTTACATGCTCTCCTTATTCTCCGGGGTTCTTTGCTTTTTGTACCTCTTCCATTCCTTGCACACTTGGTTGGCTTCCCTGACCTTTGGGGGGAACCATGGGCTCATTGTTTTTTGTTTTGTTTTGGTTGCCCGTGTGTGTGTGTGTGTGTGTGTGTGGTTTTGTTTTGTGTGTGGTGTGTGTGTGTGTGGTGGGGTGTGTGTGTTTTTTTTTTTTTTTTTTTTTTTTTTTTTTTTTTTTTTTTTTTTTTTTTTTTTTTTTTTTTTTTTTTTTTTTTTTTTTTTTTTTTTTTTTTTTTTTTTTTTTTTTTTAAAAAAAAAAAAAAAAAAAAAAAAAAAAAAAAAAAAAAAAAAAAAAAAAAAAAAAAAAAAAAAAAAAAAAAAAAAAAAAAAAAACCCCCAGTGTTTCAGGTGGCTCCCTGCTGCCCCTGTGAGACCACCCATCCTCAGTGTCAGGTGGCTCCTGCTGCACACTGCTGACACCACCCCCTCACTCAGTTATAAAGGGGACTCCTACAACACACTGCTGACACCACCCATCACTCAGTGTGTCAGGTGGCTCCCTCTGCACACTACGCCCACCCATCCCTCAGTGTGTCCCGGTGGCTCCCTGCTGCACACTGTGAAAAACCAGTATAGTCCCATGCTAGGCTTGCCATTCTTCCAAGGATCAGATGGTGATCCCATCGAGACAGTTTGCTGGGTTGTGAGTATTGTTGGCTGCAAGTGATCAGCGGGGCTCTCTCTCGGCTGGGCATCCAGCTGTAACCCAGGGGATTCTCATCATGATGTCATTGAACTCGTGCTGTATCTTGCATGCCAGTCCTTGGTTTTGGAACATTTGAATACATGTAGACCATATTGGTCGGCTTGCGCATCGCCTCAAATACGTATATTCCATGACAATTGGGAAGCAAGGCGAAGAGCCGCTACAATACGGAGACTCTTAAGAGTCGAGGCATATTCTTCTCATTGTCAGAAATTGGAACTGTTGGAGGAAGCCCCCATAGTGAGTATTGCACTCATAGCAGAGACGGGCAGTCTCCTGACTGATGTTACAGCCCTAAACATGTTGGCAAGCACCTTTTCGGCGATGGGGCCATCTCAGCGTGACTGTTTGTAGGCCAGGCTGCACTAGGTTTTGGTGCTGAAGCAGCAAAGGTGTCCCATTCAATGATGGCACTGTCGTGCCGAATAGGTAAAACTGTTCAGTTAGCAAAGACTCATTTAAAATTAAGTCCTTTCTAAAAAATTTCTCTTAAACGTTTAGAGATATATTTTTTTAATTTTTGTTAATGTAAAAATTATTAATTTTGTACCAAAAGAACCGTAGAGAACTTACTAACAGCATTAGCAACAAGTGCAATTAAATTTAGCCTAATCCCAGCTAAATATATTTTTACATAAGTTTACAATAATTTAATTATAAACTAACACAATGAAATATTTTCTTCATTAGGTTCAGAATGATTTTACTTGAAATTGTGCATACACAAATTTTCGCTTTTGTTTGGCGTACGAGCGTTACTATTTAACCCAAAAATCGCAAGTTTTACCTATTCGGCTGACATATATTTTTATTGTACTTCAAACGAAGTAGTATTGATCAATAACAACACTGCGACTAACAAAGGATTCGAACCCATGTTGTTTTGGCCCTCCTCATGAGCTGATGAAACCTACATGACACTCTAACCCACAGTTAAACCAAATCCCTACAAGAGATCACGCACCCAGCAGAGCTAGGTGTTATACCGTGATCCGAGGACATACAGTGGTGTGGACGCCTCTGATCTAATTTCATTCTCCTCCCTGTTTGCTGTACTAGCCTCAACAAGCTCTATTTTATATTGTACCCACACAAACGAGTGGAGATTAATCAATAACAACACTGTGACTGTGATTCGAACCCATGTTGATTTGGTCGCAGTGTTGTTGATCAATACCACTCGTTCAGTAGATTACAATATATAAAATACTGCTTGTTGAGGCTAGTACAGCAAACAGAGAGGAGAATGAAATAGGTTCAGAGGCGTCCCACCGTATGTCCTTGGAACGCGGTATAACACCTAGCTCTGCTGGGTGCTTGATTCTTGCAAGTTTGGTGGTCCTGTGGGTTAGAGGGTCATGTGGTTTTCGCTCACCATGAGGAAGGCCAAAACAACCAGGTTCGAATCCTAGGCTAGTTGCAGTGTTGTTGTTTTATATATATATATATATATATATATATATATATATATATATATATATATATATATATATATATATATATATATATATATATGTATATATATATATATATATATATATATATATATATATATATATATATATATATATATATATATATATATATATATGATTGAGAACCGTAGCAACCAGACGTAGAAAGTAAATCTGTCATGTATGATTCATGTATAACGATGGGGCCCCTGCTCGTCAAACCCTTAGCACATGGTTCGCTGGTCGGAGGCATGCCTATATGTGTTTGTGACATTCGCCGAATATGTACCATACTCTTAGCCTGCCACAGAGTGTAGAGTTACTACTAGTATGAGCAGTGTAAGCTAGCCTCATTGCTGCTACACATCTCACACAACAGCTAAACTCGCCACTTCTGCTAAACGCCTAATGTTAGCGTTCAACTACCACTACACAACTACAATTGGATCACTACAAATATTATGGAATTGTGTGGAGCTCTGCCACACAGCTCATGACCCGAACATGGAATGTATGAGTATATCTATGTGGTACAAGAGCATAAGATTTTATTACATTCGTTGGTGCGCTAAATCCGTAGAAGTCATATAGCTCCTGGAATATGAGGCTGTGAGGTTCGTTCATTGGCATCAATAATCTCGGAAGATCTTACGAACACTGGCACCAGGCGTTCCTGTTTCCCTTCTGGAATAAACGTTCCTTGATCGTGGATGAACGTGCTTCTGTTCCTGTTATCTCCATTCTATTTCATCACTTCTAGTTGTTGTTTTTTGTTTTGTTAAATATCTTTACACATCTAGTGATAAGTCAGACTATTTACTGGTGTTTATGTGGGTTTTCCCTCGCAAGTGTCATACGTAGTATTATCTATCTTATGGATTTATTGCAGGATGTTCCTGTTCACAGCTTGGATCTACATATTCTTCGTTGCAATTTTCTGTGCAATGTCTGAGCCTCAACACATGATAATTACACTGCCAAGAATTATAAAAGGGACTTTGCTATCTTACTGGGATCTTTAATATACACTTTAGGATGTTCGTCGCTATTACTGTTACATGTTTACACTCGTATGTCAAGGTGTTCGTTATAACCTGTTTCACAATAATGTACATATTTTGGATAGGTTATTTAAGGTATCGGGGATATTTGAATCATATATAATCTATATATGTATATGTATGTACGTATGACCCCCACACTGAACAAAGTTATCACAATCAAAAACTTGTAAATAAGTTTGTGATTAGGGATAACTGACCAATTACTACATTATTAAGTAGCGCTCTGTGTGTTGTATTTCCAAAGGCACTATTAATGTATTTAATGCACTTATGGGCATATGTCTTATACATATAAAATAATTTTAACTAGCTGGATAATTTAAGAAAGTAAGAGGTGCATATGTTTCAGTGAAAAATAATAGTGAGTCACTAACAGTATTGACAATGTTATTATGGCTTGAATACAGGTGTGTCATGGTGAATCAGAATGTGGTATTACTTGCACTGGCACAGGTATAAAACTTCATAATAATAGTGAGAGATATACAGCTGTAGGTGTGTGTATGCTGAGAAATGCGCTGTTGTAATTGTATATACAGATGATGCACAGCTCTGTTGCTGTGTATATACTGAGATACTATCTTACAGCTCTCGTGTATTTAATGAGAGATATACAGCTTTGTGCTTATACAAGTGAGATACACAGCTCTAAGAATGTATGTCATGTGCATCTTTGCGTATATAAATCATTCGCAGACAAAATCTCTGTATTTCTACTGGAATAATTGAACAACAACTCATTACCACCACCACTACGGACACCGTTGCCACCACTACTGCCCCCAACACCACCACTACTGCCCCCACATAACCACTGTCACCATTACTACTGGGAGCATGGAGTACGTATGTTACATTTTATCGGCGTATATCACACACCTATATAGCATGTCTCGACCAGCGAACCAGGGTGCTAAGGGTTTAACGATCAGGGGCTGCGTCGTTATACCAGTGCCTCGGTTCAACCACCCAATAACAAGGAAGCCAACCAAAGCAGTGAAGCGATGTGGTACACTGGTGAAACGCTTTGGCAGACTTGCCTTTCCTGCTGGTCGCTTACGGTTCACCGAGTCGTGTGCTTGCATTTGCTTCATTTGATTACTGTCTTATGGCTGATTTTGCCTCATGGTACATAGTGTAAATACTGTACATAATATTCTGAAAATACTAACTTGTTTAGTGAAACGTAATTTCAGTTATTATCTGCAGTATTTTGCTTGTTGATTTTAATTTCCCAAGTGGTAATTGCATTACGGCAAGGTGTGCAGGCTATACTACGCCTGTGCCTAATAACAAAACTGCCACCACCGCCTCCGCCACCACCGACCATACCATCACCACTGCCTCCACAAACACCACCACTGCCGCCACCACCACTGCCTCCACAAACACCACCACCACTGCCTCCACTACCACCACCACTGCCTCCACTACCACCACCAAAGCCTCCGCCGCCACCACCCCCTCCGCTACCACCACCACCGCCTCCGCTACCACCCCCACCATCATAAAACCACCACCACCGCCTAAGCCAACACCACCACTTTTATCACTGCCACCACTACGCCTCACCAAACTGCCCGCACCACCATCACTGCCGCTACCCCACTATAATTACTAACACTGCCCCGCCTCTGCCAACATGACTACCAACTTCACTGCCACCACCAACACCACTATCATCACCACCACTGCCACCACCACGACCACAATCACTCACCATCAACTCCACTACCTCCACCACCAGCACAACCGCCATAATCTCCACAACCACCATTACCGCCACCTTCGTTACCACTACCACTCCCACCACCACTATAACCACGACTATCACCTCCATTATCACCATTACCACTTTCATCCTCCACCACCACTTCCATCACCACCATCATCATAAGCACCACCATCATCATAAGCAACACCATCACCACAACCACCACCAACACCACCACCACTATTACCGTTGTCACCACTGTACCTCCAGAGTTACTGACACTACAAACGTCATCACTAAAGCTGCTAATAAAAAAAACACTACCACCAACCTCACAAACACTACCACCATCCTCACAAACACTGCCACCAACCTCACAAACACTACCACCAACCTCACAAACACTACCACTAACCTCACAAACACTACCACCAACCTCACAAACACTACCACCAACCTCACAAACACTACCACCCTCTTTACAAACACTACCACCAACCTCACAAACACTACCACCATCTTCACAAATACTACCACCAACCTCACAAACACTACCACCATCTTCACAAACACTACCACCATCCTCACAAACACTACCACCCTCTTCACAAACACTACCACCAATCTCACAAACCTGCCACCATCTTCACAAACACTACCACCAACCTCACAAACACTACCACCAACCTCACAAACACTACACCTATCCTCACAAACACTACCACCAAACTCACAAACAATACCACTAACCTCACAAACACTACCACTAACCTCACAAACACTAACACCAACCTCACAAACACTACCACCATCCTCACAAACACTACCACCAACCTCACAAACACTACCACTATCCTCACAAACACTACCACCAACCTCACAAATACTACCACCAACCTCACAAACACTACCACCATCCTCACAAACACTACCACCATCCTCACAAACACTACCACTAACCTCACAAACACTAACACCAACCTCACAAACACTACCACCATCCTCACAAACACTACCACTATCCTCACAAACACTGCCACCATCCTCTAAACCTACCACCATCCTCACAAACACTACCACCAACCTCACAAACACTACCACCAACCTCACAAACACTACCACTAACCTCACAAACACTACCACCAACCTCACAAACACTACCACTATCCTCACAAAAACTGCCACCATCCTCACAAAAACTACCACAATCCTCACAAACACTACCACCAACCTCACAAACACTACCACCAACCTCACAAACACTACCACTATCCTCACAAACACTACCACCAAACTCACAAACAGTACCACCATCCTCACAAACACTACCACTAACCTCACAAACACTAACACCAACCTCACAAACACTACCACCATCCTCACAAACACTACCACCAACCTCACAAACACTACCACTATCCTCCTGAAACACTACCACTAACCTCCACAAACACTACCACCCTAACCTCACAAACACTACCACCATCCTCACAAACACTACCACCAACCTCACAAACACTAACACCAACCTCCCACAAACACTACCACTATCCTCACAGAACACTACCACTATCCTCACAAACACTACCACCATCACCGACACTACCATCCTCCACAAACACTACCACCATCCTCACAAACACTACCACTATCCTCACAAACACTACCACCAACCTCACAAACACCTACCACCATCCTCACAAACAATACCACCATCCTCACAAACACTACCACCATCCTCCTGACACTGCACTATCTCCACAAACACTGCCACTATCCTCACAAACACTACCACCATCCTCACAAACACTACCACATCTCACAAACACACCACCATCCTCACAAACACTACCACCATCCTCACAAACACTACCATATCCTCACTAACACTAAAACAGTGACTGTTGCTCCAGTGTTGTAACTAGTTGAACACTTGTAGCTACTAGTGTGACCAGAGGTGACCTATGCTACTAGTGTGACCAAAGAGGTGACCCATGCTACTAGTGTGACCCAGAGGTGACCCATGCTACTAGTGTGACCAGAGGTGACCCATGCTTCCACTAGTGTGACCAGAGGTGACCCATGCTACTAGTGTGACTGAGGTGACCCATGCTACTGGAGTGGGCAGAGGTGACCCATGCTCCACTGATGTGACCAGAGGTGACCCATGCTACTAGTGTGACCAGGAGGTGACCCATGCTACTAGTGTGACCAGGGTGACCCATGCTACTAGTGTGACCAGAGGTGACCCCATGCTACTAGTGTGACCAGAGGTGACCCATGCTACTGAACAGTGTCAGCTTGAGGCTCTGAATTTAAAATAGGGATGAATAATAATGTTACTTATAACAATAACGTTAAGATAGTGATGTAAATTACTTAAAATGGAAGTGCTGCAGCTGAAGTGTCACTTTTAATGAAACTAGCCAAGTTTGATTTTTCATTATTTAAAAAAAAAAAACAGGCGGCTGTTTGAAGATGGCTGAAAAACTACAGTGGAAATAATTTATATTCCCAGCTGAGTGGTAAGGTCTTAGAGAACAGCTACTACATCTTCACTGAAGTACAGAATGCGTTTTGGTCAAGGACGTTTCTCTAAATATTGTGTTCCTGTACCAGGTAGTACCATCAAAACTTTCGTGACCTCTGTGGCGGAGTTGTGGCGAAACCTGCCACGATTTTACATAAAAGTATGCAGAATGTTTTCTGTGGTAAAGAGCAGCAGAGATAGGTGGGAATTTATCAAGTTGTTACATAATACAATGTCAGAACTTTTTTTATCAACATGGCTAGTACTGTGCAGGTTTTCTTCAGGAAAACAAGTGTTCATCATTGTAGAAAATAAGAAAGATGGTCGATAATTATGAGGTGCATCATACATATACTGTTGGACGTCTGACAAGTGTTTAGCTTCAGCAACATTAAACATCACCTAAGTGTTGAAGCAAGAAAATTCAGAGGCTCTATGTTTCTGAGCTTGGACGAGATGCTTATTTACCTGCAGTCAGATTAGCTAGTAGAAGCAACAAATCCGGCGTCTAAATAGATCTCAAAATAAAGATCCAAAGAGAGGTAAATTCAATGGTGCAGTAGAATAGGTGTGGCGTGCTGAGCATGTTCCATTTCTTCATAAGAACATTGGAAAGAAGGAACACTGCAACAGGCCTTCTGGCCCATGCAGTGGCACGGCCAAGCCTCCCATAGCTTAAGCCGGTGGGAGGCTTCACTTAGGAAGAAGCAGGCATCAAATCTAGTAGCACAAGCTACTCCAGGTCCGATTCCCACCCACCCAAACCCACCCATGTATTTATCTAACCTATTTTAAAAACTGCAACGTCTTAGCATCTATGACGGTACTCAGAGTTTGTTCCACTCATCCACAACTCTATTACCAAACCAGTGCTTTCCTATATCCTTCCTGAATCTAAATTTTCCAACTTAAAACAATTGCTGCGAGTCTTGTCTTGGCTAGATGTTTTGTACGCTATTTACATCCCCTTTATTAATTCCTGTTTTCCATTTATACACCTCAATCCCCTACCCCCCCAATTCTTCGTCTTTCTAGAGTGAATTAAAAACCCTCAAACTATCCTCATTGGGGAAAATTTCTGATACATGGGACCAACTTTGTCATCCTCCTCTGTCTTTTTCCCCGTCATTTATATCCATTCTGTAATACTTTTTCCAAAATTGTTTGCATAATCTAAATGAGGCCTAATCAAGGCTAAAAAGGTTGAAGAACAACCTGAGGACTTCTATTATTTAGCTTTTATTTTGAAGCCAAGTATTCTGTTCGATTTATTGCTAACATTTTTTACTGTTGTCTTGGTTTCAGATTACTACTAACCAGAACTAACAAAAAATTTTGCAATCAGTAATATTAAGATCTACATTATTTAGTTTATATGTGGGATGGGGATTTTCCTGTGCAATGTTTAGAATTTCATTTGTCTATATTTTAAAAAACAACTGCCACTTCTCCGACCACTGCATCAGTCTTTTTAAATCTTCCTGGAGTGCTCTAATGTCCTCGTTGAATGAATTCGTCGGCCTATTTTGGTGTCAGGGGGAAACTTGCTTTGTCGCTATTTTTTCCCCCTCATCCATGTCTTTTTGTAGATTGGAACAACAAGCGTCCCATCACTGACCCTGGGAACACTGCTCGTGACGCTTCCTCACTCTGTTTTCCTCATTTATGAAACCCCCCAGCTGCCTATCAACCATGCCTCTATTCGGGGAAAAACAATCTCTATTCCGTGTGCTTTAATTTTCCTCAATAGTCTCTGATGTGGGACTCTATAAAAACCCTTTCCCCTGAAGTCCATTTACAAATATCATATTCAATACCATGATCTCCCCCCAAATACCTTAGTCAAAAAGTTAATAAATTTGAAAGGCGGGAAACCCCCTTTTGAAAAACATGCTGAGATTCGTTGATCAATTTTTTTTTTTTCAAGATGACTACTCCTCGGAAATTTTTTTTTTTTCCCCAATAAGGATTATTGGTCTGTTCGAAGCTAAGGACCTGTCATCTGCTTTGAAAATAGGTATCACATTTGTTTTTTTCCCCTTATCGGCACTATGCCAGTTTACAGTGATATGAAAAAAAGTTTGGGAAATTTTGCTAAGCTCTTCTTTTTTTTCCCCTTTAAATCCTTGCGTACAGCTCATCCGGGCCAGAGGATTTGGGGGGTTTTTTAATTTATCTTTTGTCTAAGGACCATGTCTTTGTGCCCCAATCTCAGGGTTTTTTTATCACCCTGTTCTCATTTTATTATTTCTGGAATATCGCTAGTATCTTCCTTTGAAAAAAAAAAAGGGGAATAAGTGTTAAGAATTCACACTTTTCCCCTTATCCTTCGACTAGCTGACTGGCAATTCAGAATATAGCATTTGGGGGGGCCCCCCACTGCTGTATTAAATGTCCAGACCCCCCCAAAACCAAAAACGTGACAGCCGGCCCCACTGTCAGGTGATGTCACCCTGCCTGGCTGTGAGGCGACTCTCGCTTACACTGGTTCAGACCCTTCTCCCTATAGTGGATCCTTGCTCAGTCTTAATGTTATTTTTTTTTAAATTTCTTTGAAAATTTTTGCATAGTGGTAAAGGACTCTTTGCTTAGTTGCACTTATATTGCCTACTTCGATTGGGCGGTGCAACAACGGAATTACCTGTGTTCTAACGTTTTTTTCCCCTGCTCATCCTTACTGTTTATGGTAGCAGGATAAAATTTCCTAAAAATTTTTTGCTCCCCCCTGACCTATATAAATTTGGGGGACCTCTTAAAAAAACCCGTGACCACTTTGGCTGGAATTTATGGTCTGGCTATGTACAATCGTTTAAAGAAAATTTCAGGCATTGATGCACTCTCTCTTCTGCACTGCTGGGGGCAGTTCTCAAACTGAAGTTCTCATTTTGGGGAACTCTGGGGTATAATGTTGTTAATACACTTCTCGGGCCCCATTGGATATATTATTAAATTTTTTTTCCCCGGAATGTGTTTTTTATCATGCCCACTAAGTTACTAGTTGCTTTTTTTTTTTGAAAAAAGGGGTAAATGCTGTAAAAAACCTTAAATTCAAAGAAGATTCTGAATTTACAAATGGACTCGTTATGAAAAATTTTTTAAGGCAGGTGTCATGACAAATGTATCTCTTTTAAAATCCCTTCCCCCAAAGAAAAGTGGGCCGTGGACTTCCTTTTAAATGGACATTTTGGTTCCTCTGGCACCAAAATGGCGTGCCCAAATTGCTATTTATTCGCATTCAACCCCCCCCATTGGCATGCCGTCTCGACCAGCAAACTAGCAATTAAAAAAATGCGTTCTTGGGTTCCACTGATCTATTAATTGTCTAGTGGGGGGAGAGTGTAGGGGGTTTAAAAGGGGGGTAGAGTGAGGGTGGGAAGGGGGGGGGTGTAGGGGGGGAAAGGGAAATGTAGAGTGAGAGCTAGCCCGAATTTTTTGCCCCGCCCCCCAGCTGTCGGTCAGACCAAATCAAATGGTCTTATATCCACACCCCTTGTATGTTTTTTGTCTAATACAGTGATGTATTGCTCTCCATTTTTATTTTGCTGGCAATCTTATAAATACTGTACAAATCTTCAAGAAAGAATACACAGGGAAAAAAAAAACCTCTAGTGTGTCTGCCTTTGATTGTGTTATTTCCTTTTACTGGTGATTTTTGCTACGTCCAGGTACGGGAAGGGTTGAAAATTTTTTTTCGTGGGTTCTAATATCCCATATTTGTGACGTAAGGAAAAAGTAAATATTCGGGGAAATTAGGTTTTTTTATTTGTATTTTTTATTTTTTTCAAATTAAATAAAAAAAAAATTTATTGATCTTACAAAAATTGACAGAGCTTACGAAAACGTCTTTGTTCAGACGTTATTGGGATAAAATGCCTCTTTGCCTGACATCAAGGGCCCCCTCCTGCCAAACAGGCCGACTTATTATAGTCACGTCTGAGTGGAGTCGTGAGTCGAGACTTAAAAAGGGCTGTGGTCTTTATATTTGAGAGTTATTGAGCTCATTTTAAAAATATCAAAAAAAGAACATAAGGGGGAACACTGCAGTAGGCCTGTTGGCCCATACTAGGTAGGTCCTTCAAAAAAACCCCAACCCCCCAACAGAATAATTCTTGGGGACACATGCAACATATGGGGTCTTTATTAAAAACGTTTCGCCCCCCAGTGGCTTCATCAGTCAATACAAAGCAGAAAAAGGGGGAAGGAGAGGGGGGTTTGAGGTAATCGTTTCCCCCGGCCTGGAGTCGATGTGTTCAGTCCATCAATCTTGTAGAAAGTACAGCATAGAGCCATAGAAGTGGCTTATATACTGTAGTAAGAGGAGGCGAAGCAGGAGGAGGCGGGGCATAGTGGTACCATCCACTAGTCAGTAGGTCTTCGTCCAAAAAGGGTTTGGGCAAGTATTAAAGGGAATTTCTTGTATCAAGACCCCGTGCAACATCGGGAAATTCTTCAATTTTTCCCCAACCCTTTTTGGGAACCCTTTTTTTTACCCTTGACCCCCTTTCCTGCCTTCACCCATCTGACTGCGTAATAAGCCCTTCTTTTTCTATGCTGTTTTTTACAAGGGGGGGCTAACCCCCCCAAACCCAAATTTAAAACCCAAAAATCCCCCCCCCTTTAAAATTTTTCCCTTTTGTGGTAAAAAAACCCTGTGTGGAAAAACCTTTTTAAAAAAAGCCCAAGGCATAAATTTTCAATCTTCAACTCGTCGGTTTTAAAAAACCATTTTCACAGAAAATTTTATGTTTACTCATTTTAAGTCCCCCTCATAAGAAACATGAAAAGAAGGAACACTGCAGCAGGCCTGTTGGCCCATACTAGGTAGGTCCTTCACAATCCATAATACTAACAGAATATTTATAAAAAAAATGGTATATAATACCGACAATATGAAATAAAGACTTTTTGCAACATCTGGATATCTTTATTGTAAACGTTTCGACATTCAGTGGCTTTATCAATACAAATTCTAGGACATTATATGAAGACAGTAGAGACTATATACAAAAGATGAGGTAATCAGTCCCCCCGGACGTTAGTATATAAGCGCCAGCCTCCTTCCCCTCTGCTCCAAAAAGATACGATATACACGATACACGATACGATTGCTAGTTGACTCTGCCCAGTGCGGTCACAGCAGCTCTGACTTTGGGTTTTTCCCAGTCCCCCTACGACCCCCGTTGGGGGGGGAATTTATACATTCATCACGATGAGTTATGCAAATCGGGTAAACCCCCAAACCCAACAGTGGCACTGTGAATGATTAAAAAAAAACCTTCCTAGCAGTTGCTGTTAGAAGTATGCTACAGGTGAGTTCAACACCATTTTCCCCCCTGAAAGAAGCATTTATTGTCTTTTTAACGATAAATGAAGAAGAGAAAAGCTACTCACTACTACAGCCACCACCACTTTTTTGGTTTCGAGGATTTTGTCATGTCATCCCCAGCTCTCAGGGCAAGGAGGACAGTTTTCCCTTTAAAAAATTTGATAAGCTTCTCACAGTTCAACCTATCGACGAACTCAAGACATCCATTGAAGATCAAAACTCATGGGCCACAGTCAGGCATCACAAAATTACCAAAGCTTCATCAATGCTCAAGGTCAAGGTGGATCTGCTTAACTCAGTGAAGACGTGTTTTTGTGCTCTCTGTGAATCTGAAAAAGATGTCCTCTCTTGAGCTACTCCACCAGCAGCTGAAGGAAGAACTGGGGGTAGCTAAGCTTGAGATACAGCGACTGACTGAGGAAAACAAGAGGATTCGTAGTAATCCTCCTTTTGTGAATCCTCAAGTCAAAAAAGGAACATGGACAGTCGCTGGAATGCATGGGACAATGTTAAGGATCAAGAGGACGGGTGGAGAGGTAGAAACAACGGGACCCCAGGAGAATTTTGGGGGAAACATCGAACTCATTCTCCGTGCTACCCGAGGGAATTGGGGTCGACTTCGGGAAAAGCGTCACAACAAACGACACCAAGGAAGGTAAAAACATTGTTGTTTTTGGGGGGACAGGGGGGTTTTAAAGGTACATGGATAGGGCTTTCTGTTTGAATGATAGGAGTAGGAGATAGGGGGTTTGCTTTCCTGGGGCTGGGATGGAGGATATTGTTAGCCATCTGGACGACATCATGAGAGGTAATGGGGGGAAAAAACCCTTTTTCTGTCTCAGTGTGGATGCAACGATGTTGGCAGACGTAGGAGTGAGGACCTGACTAGCAGGTTTAGGTCAGCAATAGACATAATTAGGAAGAAGGGTGGGAACCCTGTCATATGTGGTATTTTGTCAAAGAGGAGTTGGAAATGAATGGCTGCCCCAAAGGGAATTGGTCTCAATTGCTGGCTGGACAAATACTATAAAATAAAATGCAGTAACATTCATTGACAACTGGGACCTCTTCTATGGCAGATATGCCATGTATGCCAGGGATGGGGTTCACTTATCCAGGTCTGGGGTGGGGGCACTGGAAAAAGCAGTGGAGGGGGCTGTTAGGGCTTTAAACTAGAAAGAGTTAGTGGTAGGGGTTTTTTGGGGAAAAAAGTGATGTCCCGTGCAGTAATAGTATAAGTTCTAGGAAATAGTAATATCAGAAAAAAGGTGGATACTGGAAAAACCAGTGGCACTAGATGACAAGGACAGTAATAGGTATAGTGGAAAAACAGGAATGAGCAGGAAGGGTAAAAAAAGAAAGGAGGGTCTTTAAATTTTATATTTTCAATTGTCGTAGTGCTAGGAATAAGATGGACGAGTTGAGATTACTTGCTAGTGCCCGGTAAAATTGATGTTTTGCAATAACTGAGACGTGGTTTAATATGAAAAATCGGGGGCATGCCTGCTGAATGTCACGTTCAGGGTTTTTAAAATTTTTTCCCCAAAAAAAACAGAAGCATCAGGAAGGGGGGGGGGTGACACTCTATGTTCGTGATCATTTAAATTGTTGCATAAAAAAAGGGGATAAGTCTGAAATAATACATACAGAGTCTGTCTGGATAGAATTTTCAGAGGAGTGAAAAATTGATTTTAAGGGGTGATATATCGTCCCCAAACTTTGATAGGGAACAAGGGAGCTACTCTGGGAGGAAACTGTTAAGGCCACAAGGCACGATAACGTAGTAATTCTAGTGGACTTTCTTTAGTCAAATTGATTAAAATTTCTTGACAGGGGAAATTTTGAATCTAACGACTTTTTTGAAATTTTTCAGGATTGTTTATTGAAGCGGTTTTTAACAGAACCTGGGGGAAAAATCCTTGACTTGGTTCCGGCAAACAATGAATCCCCTTTTTAATAATTTAGAAATTACAGAGGAATTAAAACGACCACAAGTCGCATTGAATGGATGTATGATAGTAGGGATAATTCACTAACAGTCCCAGACTTTCGCTTAGCAAAATTATAATGGGCTTAGAGAAAACTTATCAAGTGTGGACTGGGGTAAGGAAGAGAGCTATCAATATGACAGCTTTCTTGACACTTTTACAGGCTGCCCAAAGAAAATTTATCCCGTATAAAGAAATTAGATAAAGTAGAAATGACCCAAAATGGATAAATAATAGGCTCAAATATCTTTTTTTGGGCCCGAAGGGAAATTTATAGGCGCATAAATAGAGGTGAGGGTCATCTCATAAATCAGTATACTGGCATTAAGAAGGACATTAAAAAGGGTATAAGAAAAGCTAAACAGGACTACAAAATAAAAGTTGCTAGGGATTCAAAAACTAACCCAAAAAAATTTTTCCAGGTTTATAGAACAAAAGTTAGGGATAAGATAGGTCCCCCTTAAAAAAAAATCTGGGCATCTTACTGACAAGGGGAATGATATGTGCTCTATTTTTATTTATTATTTTCTCTCGGTTTCACACAGGGGAAAACACTAATAATATCCCGTAATTAATTTTTATAGTGTCCCTGAAGATAAATTATGTAATATCACAGTCACTAGGACATGGTTATCAAACAGATAGATAAACTGAAGCAAAATAAGTCCCGGGACCCGACGAGTTGTTTTCCAGGGTACTTAAAGAATGCAAAATGGAACTTAGTCAGCCATTAACGAATGTGTTTAATACGTCCATCCTAACTGGTGTTGTGCCAGAGATGTGGAAGATAGCTAATGTAGTTCCTATATTCAAATCAGGGGATAAGTCCATTCCATCAAATTACCGTCCAATAAGCCTCACGTCTATAGTAGGCAAATTATTAGAATCAATTATAGCTGATATTATCAGAAGTCACCTTGAAGAACATAATTTGATTAATGAATCTCAGCATGGGTTTACGAGAGGTCGTTCCTGCCTGACAAATTTACTGACGTTTTTCAATAAAACATTTGAGGCAGTAGACAGTGATAAAGAATATGATATAGTTTACTTGGATTTCAGTAAGGCCTTCGATAGAGTACCTCACAAGAGACTCTTAAGAAAGGTGGCAGCTCATGGTATAGGAGGTAAAGTTCTAGCATGGATAGAGGCATGGCTTACCAATAGAAAGCAGAGTTTCCATTAATGGGGTCAAATCTGAATGGGGATTTGTCAATAGTGGCGTTCCACAAGGATCAGTTTTGGGCCCATTGTTGTTCATAATTTACATTAATGACCTTGATGAAGGAATTGCAAGTGACATGAGTAAATTTGCTGATGATACAAAAATAGGCCGTATAATTCATTCTGAGGAGGATAACAGTGAACTCCAGGAGGATTTGGATAAATTAATGTCTTGGTCTGAAAAGTGGCAGATGAAGTTCAATGTGGACAAGTGTAAGGTGCTTGTCGTTGGTAATGAAAATATCCCTCGAATTTATAAACTAGGTGAAGTTGAGCTTGATCATACAGAATGTGAAAAAGACTTGGGAGTCATGGTAAGCAGAAATCTAAAGCCAAGACAACAGTGCCTAAGTGTGCGCAATAAGGCTAACAGATTACTAGGATTTATTTCAAGAAGTATAAGCAACAGAAGTCCAAAAGTTATTTTACAGCTCTATACATCACTAGTGAGACCTCATTTGGATTATGCAGCTCAGTTTTGGTCTCCTTACTACAGGATGGATATAGATTCATTGGAGAACATACAAAGAAGAATGACTAAAATGATTTACAGTATAAGAAATCTCCCGTATGAAGATAGACTTAGAGCGTTGAATCTCCACTCTCTGGAGAGACGTAGAATGAGGGAGATATCATCGAGGTGTACAAGTGGATGATGGGCATAAACAAAGGAGATATTAATAAAATACTGAGGATATCGAACCAAGTAAGAACCAGAAATAACGGATTTAAATTGGATAAATTTAGATTTAGAAAGGACATAGGCAAGTACTGGTTTTCGAACAGAGTTGTAGATGCGTGGAACAATCTTCCGAGTACTGTGATAGAGGCTAGGACCTTGGGTGGCTTTAAAAAGAGATTGGACAAATATATGAGTGGGAGGGGCTGGGTTTGATTTGTGTCGTGAGTACGGGAATAAATTCTTAGGTAGTGGTGGTTTTGATAAGGATCTGCCTTGTATGGGCCAGTAGGCCTTCTGCAGTGTTCCTCCATTCTTATGTTCTTATGTCCTGATGAGCTTTTTGCAAGGGTTCTTAAGGAATGCAAAATGGAACTCTGTGAACCAATATCTAACATTTTTAATTTATCTCTTCAAACAGGTGTAGTGTCTGATATGTGGAAGATGGCTAATGTAATTCCTATTGTTAAAGCAAGGGGACAAGTCACTACCGTCAAATTACCGTCCAATAAGCCTGACCTCAATTGTAGGCAAATTACTACAGTCAATTATAGCTGATATTATTAGAAGCCATTAAGATAACCATATTTTGGTTAATAATACTCAGCATGGATTCACGAGGGGCCGTTCCTGCCTACCTAATTAATTAACCATCTTTAGTAAAGCTTTTGAGGCTGTTGAACACGATAAAGAATTCGATATCGTTTATTTAGATTTTAGTAAGGCTTTTGATAGAGTACAGCACCAGAGACTGTTAATTAAAGTGGCAGCTCATGGCATTGGGGGAAAAGTGCTGTCATGGATCGAGTCATGGCTCACCAATAGGAAGCAGAGAGTGTGCATAAATGGGGTTAAATCCGAGTGGGGATCTGTAACAAGTGGTGTTCCACAGGGATTAGTCTTAGGCCCGTTGTTGTTTATAATATATATCAATGTCCTTGATGAGGGAATTACTAGCGATATGAGCAAATTCGCCGATGACACGAAGATAGGTAGGATAATTGATTATAACGTGGATGTCAGGGAACTTCAGGAGGATTTAGACAGACTCAATTCCTGGTCAGAAAAGTGGCAGATGCAGTTCAATGTAGATAAATGCAAGGGTCTGACGCTCGGGAGTGTCCATAACCCAAGCACTTATAAGTTAAATAACGTAGAACTTAGCCATACAGATTGTGAAAAGGACTTGGGGGTTATGGTAAGCAGCAACCTTAAACCAAGACAGCAATGCCTAAGCGTACGTAATAAGGCAAATAGATTACTGGGATTTATATCAAGAAGTGTTAGGAACAGAAGTCCAGAGGTTATATTACAGCTTTATACATCATTAGTAAGGCCTCACCTAGATTACGCAGCTCAGTTTTGGTCTCCATATTACAGAATGGACATAAATTCGTTAGAAAACATTCAGCGTAGAATGACTAAATTCATACATAGCATTAGAAATCTTCCTTACGAAGAAAGATTGAAGACCCTTAAATTACATTCACTTGTAAGACGTAGAATGAGGGGAGACATGACCGAGGTATACAAGTGGAAAATGGGTATTAACAAAGGGGATATAAATAAGGTCTTGAGGATATCTCTCCAAGAGAGAACCCGCAATAATGGATTCAAGTTAGATAAGTTTAGATTTAGAAAGGATATAGGAAAGTATTGGTTTGGAAATAGGGTAGTTGATGAGTGGAACAGTCTGCCTAGTAGGGTTATTGAAGCTAGGACCTTGGGTAGTTTCAAATTTAGGTTGGATAAATTCATGAGTGAGAGGGGTTGGATTTGAGTGGGACTCGCACATGAGTGGGTAGAATTGTCAAAGCTTATTTATTGGGTAGCATTGAAAATTGGGTTGAGCAAATATTCTGTTGGTGGGACTGATTGTGAAGGCCCTGCCTAGTATGGGCCAACAGGCCTGCTGCAGTGTTCCTCCTTTCTACATATCCAACAACTTCAACCAGAACAACGGCTTCTACAACATACTTGGAGTATACCTGTAGAGAGTTCCAGGGGTCAACGCCCCTGCGGCCCGGTCTGTGACCAGGCCTCATGTTGTATCAGAGCCTGATCAACCAGGCTGTTACTGCTGGCCGCACACAGTCCAACGTACGAACCACAGCCTGGCTGGCCAGGTACCGACTTTAGGTGTCTGTCCAGTGCCTCCTTGAAGACAGCCAGGGGTTTTTTGGTAATCCCCCTGTTGTATTCTGGGAGGCAGTTGAACAGTCTTGGGCCCCTGACATGTATTGTGTTGTCTCTCAATGTGCTAGTGGCACCCCTGCTATTCATTGGGGGGAGTTTACATCGCCTGCCGAATCTTTTGCTTTCGTAGGGAGTGACTCTCGTGTGCAAGTTTGGTACTAATCCCTCGGGAATTTTCCACGTGTATATAATAATGTATCTCTCCCGCCTGCGTTCTAGGGAGTAAAGGTTTAGGAACTTAGAGCGTTCCCAGTAATTGAGGTGGGTTATCGCAGTTATGCGTGCCGTGAAGGTTCTCTGCACATTTTCTAGGTCAGCAATTTCACCAGCCTAGATAGAACAAGCGACCTGAAAAGTGTCAACATTGGCTTCTTATCCCTGGTTTTGAAGGTTCTCATTATCCATCCTGTCATTTTTCCAGCAGATGCGATTGCTACAGTGTTATTGTCCTTGAATGTGAGATCCTCTGACATGATCACTCCCAGGTCTTTGACATTAGTTTTTCGCTCTATTGTGTGGTTGGAATTTGTTTTGTACTTCGATGAGATTTTAATTTCTTCAAGTTTTCCATATCTGAGTAATTGAAATTTCTCATCATTGAACTTCATATTGTTTTCTGCAGCCCATTTAAAGATATGGTTTATGTCTGCTTGGAGTCTTGCAGTGTCTTCAACGGTGGACACTGTCATACAGATTCGGGTGTCATCTGCAAAGGAAGACACGGCACTGTGCTTATATCCCTGTCTATGTCCGATATGAGGATGAGGAACAGGATGGGAGCGAGTACTGTGCCTTGTGGAACAGAGCTTTTTATTGTAGCCGCCTCAGACTTTACTCTGTTGACTACTACTCTTTGTGTTCTACTTGTTAGGAAATTATAGATCCATCTACCAACTTTTCCTGTTATTCCTTTATCACGCATTTTGTGTGCTATTACACCATGGTCACACTTGTCAAAGGCATTTGCAAACTCTGTGTATATAACATCTGCATTCTGTTTGTCTTCTAGAGCATTCAGGACCTTGTCGTAGTGGTCCAGTAGTTGGGACAGACAGGAGCGACCTGCTCTAAAACCATGCTGCCCTGGGTTGTGTAATTGATGGGTATCTAGATGAGTGGCGATCTTGCTTCTTAGAACCCTTTCAAAGATTTTTATGATATGGGACGTTAGCGCTATTAGTCTGTAGTTCTTTTTTATTGCTTTACTGCCCCCTTTGTGGAGTGGGGCTATGTCTGTTGTTTTTAGTAACTGCGGGACGACCCCAGTGTCCATGCTCCTCTCCATAGGATGTTAAAGCACGTGATAGGGGCTTTTGCAGTTCTTGATGAACACGGAGTTCCATGAGTCTGGGCCTGGAGCAGAGTGCATGGGCATGTCATTTATTGCCTTTTCGAAGTTGTTTGGCGTCGTGGTGATGTCAGATGGGCATGCATCTGGGACGTTCTGTGGCACACTCATAAAAAAATCATTTAGGTCTTCGACTTTCAGTCTGGTTCAGTCTAGTAACTCGCTCATTTCCTTGCTGTCATCTGTGTAGGACCTATCCCGTTTAAGTAGAGGCCCAATACTGGATGTTGTTCTCGACTTTGATTTGGCATAAGAAAAGAACTACTTTGGGTTTCTTTCAATTTCATTTATGGCTTTTAGTTCTTCCCGCGTTTCTTGATTCCTGTAAAATTCCTTTAGTTTTAATTCGATGTTTGCTATTTCTCTGACCAGTGTCTCCCTATTATTTCAGATATATTAGCCTCTTGAAGTCGCTCCGTTATTCTCTGCATTCGCCTGTACAGGGAGCGCCTCTCTCTTTCTAGTTTACATCTTCTTTTCCTTAAAGGAATTTGCCTTGAGCAAACCTCAAGGGCCACAGAGTTAATTTGTTCTAGACATAGGTTAGGATCCGTGATGCTTAGGCTATCTTCCCAGTTTATATCATTTAGGATTTGGTTTACTTGGTCCCACCTTATGTTTTTGTTATTGAAGTTGAAATTGGAGAAAGCTCCTCGCGACTGATCATATTTTGTCGATTTGGGGCCCCCTTATACATGTATGGACCTCTATTATGTTGTGATCTGAGTATTTCGTTTTTGACATGATGACATTTCGTATCAGATCATCATTGTTAGTGAAGATGAGGTCCAGCATATTCGCCAATCTTGTAGGCTCTATTATTTGATGGTTTAAGGTGAATTTGGTGCAGAGATTTAAAAGTTCATATGTGTGCGAGTTTTCATCTGAGCTGCCTCCTGGTGTTATCTCTGCTACCACATTGTTTGCAATATTCCTCCATTTTAAGTGTCCTAGGTTGAAATCCCCCAGGAGCAAGATGTTGGGGGCAGGAGCTGGAAGATTTTCCAGACAGTGGTCAATTTTCGGAAGCTGTTCCTGGAATTGTTGGGATGTTGCATCCGGAGGCTTGTATACAAACACGATGACCAGGTTTTTATTCTCGATCTTTATTGCTAATACTTCAACTACATCATTTGAGGCATTTAGTAGTTCTGAACATATAAGTGACTCTGTGATATACAGACCAACCCCCCCTTTTTACCTGTTCACTCTGTCACATGTGTATAGGTTGTAGCCCGGGATCCACATTTCATTGTCCAAGTGATCTCTTATGTGGGTCTCTGTGAAAGCCGCAAAAATGGCATTTGACTCTGTAAGCAGTCCACGGATGTAAGGTATCTTGTTGTTTGTTGCTGGCTTTAGACCCTGTATATTTCCAAAGATGAATATCGTTGGATTGGTGGTATTGGTGGTATGGGGGATGTCTTTTTCCTGGCACTATTATCTGGTGTGTTGGAGTGGAGGCCATTGACTGTGATTCCACTCCAGAAATGATTACAGTTGGTGTACGATTTCTGTCATTTCCTGCCAGCTTTTTTCCTTCCTGGCACTAAAAACTCTCTCCGGAGTGGCTGTGCTACCCAGGTTTTGCCATGGTCTGGATGTTCTGTGTCGGCTTGTACCCTTTAGGTGGTATGCCTGGCAATATAAGTCATAGCACTGTCTTTCCTGAACTGATGAGTGGCACATTTCAGGGTGGAAAAGCTTACAGGACGGGAGGTTGCATTTTCCTGTTTTCATATGGACACGGCATTTTCTGGGGTGATCATAATTGCATGTCCCATCTGATTTCCCAGATATTCCATGACTGCAGATACCAAGTGCATAATATTCACAAAGGCCTGGTTTCCGTTTGCCCTTTTTTGTGACTGTGTTTCCCATTGTATTCCCTATTGGTGCGTGTGTTCCTGTCTCGTTTCTATCTTCAGCACTAGTGCTAACACTGGAGCCTTCATCCATTTCTGGTAATTTAACTTCAGTATTTCCGGGGCAATCCCCTGTTTACTATCTACCGTGGTATTGCTAGTTTGTAACATTGGTTTTTGTGTGTCCTTGTCTACACCTGTTTCCCAACTGGAGCTCCTGTCCCCCTTCAGGTCACCATCATTTATTTCTCCATTCTTACAGTTACTGTCTACTAGGGCAACATCTGTACCAGGGGCGATAGCACCATCTGGCCCAGATTTTTTACTTTCCCAACTGTTTTAGACTGCTGTCATGTTTTTTGTGAAGGCCGATTTGATGTTGTCATCTTTTAACATCAATGTGATTTTATTCCACAGTTCGGTCTCATTTGGGCATACCCAAAACACTTTCCTGGTTTAATATCTCGTGTAGTTGATTCCTGAATGCCTGCACAAGGGGCGTGGGTCCCTTACCACAGAAGGTGCATGTAATCCATCCAGTAGAACGTTTGTTTGTTTGGTTGCATAATACACAGGTTTTCATGATTGATTTTGTTGGTTGTTTTACTGTATATTCTACTAATAGCTTCCCTAAAGTGGTGATCCGTATATTTGGATCGTTTCTATTCTATTTGCATGTGTAAGTGTTTGGGACAATCTTACCGCTTTAAGTTATTGTTATTGTTTGGGTGTTTGATAAGGCAACCTAAAACTCCTTCCACTTATTGAATCCGGACAAGGATACCAGTTTTGAATCCGGTCACTGGTTCCTTTATTTCTTGGATCTCACGAAATTCAGTATCACTTATTTAATGGATCCTGTAGGGATTATTTGGGTTATGCGAGACAGACCACTGGGAGATGATTAAACAGAGTAATAATGATCAGTTTGATACAAAAAGTATAACTTGCGTGTTGGAGAAAAAATCCGGTGCTTCTGGCAGCTCCTACTATGTCGGACAGCTGTACCTCTGGCACCTTGGTTTACCTCTGGCACCCTGGTTAACCTCACCCTGGTTTACCACCTGGGGTTTTAGGCATTTATGGATCACTGTACTGGGTTTAGTTTTTCTATTTTTTTTCTACTTCCAGACCACAAACTGCTGTTTTTCACTATGGTTGACTGGATGATATACGGACTTATGTTGTTGAAATCGTTCACTGACAACTCACAACTCAACACTGTTTATCGTATTTTTTCGTGCTGGACAATTTACGTATTTTCTCAAGATTGTGCACCTATTCGTATTTCGATAGAAATTCTTTTATATCAATGTAATCACTAGATTTTGGCCAGGTACACTAGCAGTTTAAAATTATCGACACAGCTGACCTGCGTGGTAAGGACCCGACGACCGCTGGCAACGGATTTCATACACGAAACTCGTTAGGCCTAACACTTCACTTTAACATTTATTAACTTATCTGTATACTACGGCACCACTGTGATATTCACTATACCAGTTATATCTACACCCTATTTTCAGGGAGACTTTCCTTCCTCTGACAAATATTTGCTCTTTTGATATTTCACACGGCACTTAAGCCTAAGTTCCCTCTGGGAGTATGGCTCGGCTATGTTCTAGCACACTAATTCCTATTGCCAAGAAACGTCTTCATCGCTATCCCACATAAGAACTTAAGATTGGAACACTGCAGAATGTCTACCCATATACTTGTCCAATCTCTTTTTAAGCTACCCAAGGTTTAAGACTCCATCACCCTACTCTGAAGATTGTCATATGTTGATCTTTATCGTGATCAACAGCCTCAAAAGCTTTACTGAACAAGGTTAATAAATTGGATAGGCAGGAACGGCCCTCGTGAATCCATGCTGAGTATCATTAATCAAATTATGGTTATCTAGATAGCTTCTTATAATTGACTCTAGTAATTTTCCTACAATTGAGGTCAGGCTTATTGAGCGGTAATTTGACAGTAGTGAGATATAAGCAACTATTGGCATAAAGGTGGGCTAGTGCAAGTATGAGTAGTGGGGGGGTTGAAGAGAGTTGGGATAGTTTTAAAAATGCATTATTAGAATGTGGGGCAGAAGTTTGTGGCTATAGGAGGGTGGGTGCAGGAGGAAAGGAGTGAGTGGTGGAATGAAGAAGTAAAGGGTGTGATAAAAGAGAAAAGGTAGCTTATGAGAGGTTTTTACAAAACACAAGTGTTAATAGAAGAGCAGAGTATATGGAGAGTAAAAGAAAGGTGAAGAGAGTGGTGAGAGAGTGCAAAAGAAGAGCGGATGAAAGAATGGGAGAGGCTCTGTCAATAAATTTTGCTGAAAACAAGAAAAAATTTGGAGTGAGATAAATAAGGTAAGAAAGCCTAGGGAACGAATGGATTTGTCAGTTAAAACACAGTATCTAGAGAGGATAGGGCAAAAATAGGAAGAGTAGGATGTAAAAATTTGCGGTGGAGAGAAGGTGGTGTGCGCGTTGTCCCCAGATGTCTTGGAGGAAGTGAAAGAGGTCTTGAGTGTTACACCATCGACATTCAACAGAGATGAGGATGTTGTAGTACGGAAAGTCATCTGATCTGTAATGTCAGCAGACTTCTTGCAGGATAGTGCATGTGTTTCATTTTTTGTTGTTTTGGCTTGGTAGGTGACGGCCGAAGTGGTGAAGCAATGTAAAAAAGAGCAAATGAGAGAGTGGTTGAGATGTTACCAACAAATTTTGTTGAAAATAAGAAAACGTTTTGGAGTGAGATTAATAAGTTAAGGAAGCCTAGGGAACAAATTGATTTGTTAGTTAAAAATAGGAGATGAGAGCAATTAAACGGAGAATTAGAGGTATCGGGAAGATGTTTTTTTGAGAAACAATGAATGTTTTTTTAAAAACATTGAAGATAATTTTGAAGAACAGTTACTTGCATCAATGGTATAGGTAACTCCAAATAAATTCAGTCATTAAAGAAATGGTTAGATACGAAAATAAATATTTTTTGCACTGTGACTGTAGCAGTCTGGACAGTCATATCACCGGATGCTCTGGAACACAGCAAAGTGTCATTGTATAAATGACCGGCAGTTTTGTGTCTGAGAGTAGAGTCACATAGGCCGGGTTTTCCATTTTTTGCCCTGGTTTTTTGTGACTGTGTTCCCCATTGGTGGGTGTGTTCCTGTCTCGTGTCTGTCTTCGTTACTGGGTGTAACAATGGAGCCTTCAACTTTTTCCCCGGTAATTTATCTTCAGTTTTTCCCCTGGGCATACCCTTGTTTACTATCTACCAGGGTTATTGCTATTTTTAGCACTTTTTTTTGTGTGTTTTTGTTACACCTGTTTCCCCATCATTTATTTCACTAGAGCTCCTGTCCCTTTTCAGGGCCCATCATTTATTTCTCCATTCTTACATTTACTGTCAACCTTTTTCCCATCTGTACCAGGGGGTACCACCATCTGGCCCTGTTTTTTTCCCTTTCCCAACTGTTATAGAAAGCTGTCATGTTTTTTATGAAGCCCGATTTGGTGTTGTCATCTTTTAATATCAATGTGTTTTTTATTCCACAGTTCGGTCTCTTTTGGGACATCCCCAAAAAACACTTCCGTTGTTTAAATCTGGGAATAGATTTTTGGATGTCTACAAAAGGGGGCGTGGCAGCATTTACCAAAAAAGTTGCATGTAATCCAAAAAAGGGGGCTTTTGTTTGTTTTTTTGCATCTACACAGGGTTTCATGATTGATTTTTTTTTGGGTTTACAACTCTATAGACTGAACAGACAGGTGGCACTGGGGTGAATCTATACAATAGCAAACACATAATAATTTAAAGAACTAATCAAGAAAATTATAACATGATTGAATCGACTGAGAAATAGTAATAACGAATCTTACTATCACACTTCTTAAGTTAATGGTTCTTAAGAAATTTTAATGGATCTTGAGATAATGTAATTGTAATGGGTCTTGGATGTAATTTATAATTCATTATATATCATATTACAATTAAAATTTTTTAAAATCTTTTCAAATGATAAAATGTTGTTTGATGGGTTGGGGTTTATCACTCTGGGTTCTGGGGGAGGAATAAAAAATAATTACTTTAACAGAAATAATTTTGGCCCGGCGTGTCATACTGCTAAATCTCAGAACTCGAGGGAACATGGCACACAAAAATTTACTAGATACTTTTGGGAAAATTTTAAAAACAAAACACACAGTCAACGATTTCAGTTCTGAACTGGATTTTTTTGATTTTTTTATCTTTAGCTCAAGGCTATGATCACTTTTCTACTGGGGAAAAAACAAACTCGGTTGAGTTGATTAACTTTATAATCACTTTCCTACTAAAGGAATAAACAAGCGGGGGAGTGGATTGAACTCTCCCGGCTGAAAAAAAAACCTAACACAAATATAGCAAAGGAAACGGCTCCCATCTCTTACTGCGGGTAAAAATTTTTCCCACACGATCTTTACTTAAAGGGTTTACTGTCAACTGGGAAAGTACTATCTGAACACAAGGGACAAAACTGGCACTCTAGTATACACTGCACAGAGGCTTTTGCGGGAAGTGCCCCAAAAGAGAGGGAATAACCATTCAAGTATTTTTCTTAACAAAGGTCCCCGGGAGAGGAACTACTACTTGAAATTTAAAGCGAATTGAAGGATAGGCTCAGACTCAAGGAGTCAGTTCCTCAGACACCCTAGGATCTAAAGCTTCTTGCATGCAAGATTTTTGGGGGACTGATTCCAGACAGGAGTAACAGTATTTACAGGCCTACCCTTTGGCAACGTTAACAAATAAGGCACTTTCTACAAGAACTAATCTAAATTTACTTCCGCACCTGGAAAATCTCTGATCAAGCTGGGAAACAAACCATTGCTCAAAGGGAATGTCTTTCTGTCATTAAGGAACTATAAAAACTTTTACTGACTCATTAAAAACTCTAAATAGCAGCACAACATTTATCGCATGAATTTATTTGAGACATATTTAGCAATGAACAAGAATTTAAAGAAAGAAAAAAGTATACAGCACAATATAGCTTTAAATGGATAATATTTTCCATTCTGCATAAATAACAAAAATTGCAAATAAACACTAAAAAAAAGATAATCACTGGGGAAATTACTTGGGAAAAAAATTAACCATTAATATAAAAACAATTAACTTGAAATAACTGCAAGGTGAGTTTTCTTTTCTTTTAATTTCAACAAAAATGCAACAAATTAAAAAATTAAAACAAAATAATTAAAAAAAATTTAAAATGTTATAAGAGCAAAAACTGATGAAACAAATCACTAAAAAAAGAATTGCAAAAACAATTAATTATTCATCAACAAATTAAAGGAATTTACTCCCTTTAAAACACTGAGAAAGTTTACTAAATATTACTTTTTTACTTTAGAAGAATACAATTACTTGAACACTTAAGTAAAACAAATAAAAATTTATGAAAAAAATTGACAGAAAAAAGCTAAATTGCACAGTGAAAATTGTTTGAACACAAAAACAAAAAAAATTAAAAAAAATGAACCTCTTTAAGGGGGCTCCCGGGGAAGAGACGGTCTGAGGGAATTGGGCCCTTGGTCTTCTTCCTCAGACCGAACCCAATTACCCCCAATCCCCTCCCTTTCCCCTCTTCCCCCTCCCCCCCTTTCCCCCCTTTCCTCCTCCCCTCCTCCTCATCCCCCCCTTATTTCCCTTTCCCCTTTTCCCTGGGAGCTTTCCCTCAGGATTCTGTTCCCCGGGAGGGAAGGGTACTGCCATCCCCTTCCGTTTAGGTCCCTTTGGGGGTGGGTAGTTTGCCGTGGAATCTGGGCGCGGGGGTGTCCCGTCCTCTCCCCGGCCCCGGGGGGGCTTTTGGGACTTTTGGCGACGGGTGTACCTGGAGCCACCTTTGGGTTCCGGGGGGTGGCCCAAGGGGGTGCGGGGGGATATCCGCCGCCCCCTTTTTCCGCCGATTTA
>WNWK01024911.1:0-29122 GCA_009830355.1 Cherax destructor
TAATGGGGCCTCAGACTGAACCCCAAAATTTTGATAGATAAGCAAGCAATAATTAACTCTTTACAAAATAAAGTAGCAATAGTTGGTTACACAATTAATGTAAATATTAAGATATTATACATGTACTGTACATCTTAATTTAAGTATGAAATACATCCACATACAATTATTTTCAAGAAAATATCCACATATAAATTATATTGATGTGAGAAATCTATACATATTTTGTTATGTAGGGGTTCATAGTATAGCAAACAGTAGGTATGAAGACATTTACCTACCAGAAAGCAATAAGGGTTTAATCAGTGCTTTCTTAAGGAATATTATTGCAAACTTTCACTATGTACAGAAACAGTAAATTCCATCCGTGACTGCAAGTTCCTCAGTTAATTTTCATAGGTGTGAAAGCATGAGTTAATATTAGTTAAAGATTTTCTAGCCCCCTTGCAGTAGGTATCACAACATTCACATACACACATTGAGTTAGAATTTCCTTACTGTAGGTATCACAACATTCACATACACACAGTGGGTTGGAACTTCCTTACTGTAGGTATCACAACATTCACATACACACAGTGGGTTGGAACTTCCTTACTGTAGGTATCACAACATTCACATACACACAGTGGGTTGGAACTTCCTTACTGTAGATATCACAAAATTTACATACACACAGTGGGTTAGGGTACTATGTATTACATGACATCAGTTATGTTAATACTGTATTTCTTGACTGCCACTCAATCAGGGTAACCAATATACATGCAGGATAAGCATATGTACATACACACATGACTATATTAGAAAATACAATGATAATAGCACTGTATATGAAATTTTCTTTTAACAATTAAACTTCTTCCCTAACTTGATTGACATGCACTTTAAAAATTCTAATGTATATAAGATTAAAAGTTTAAATTTTATCTCACACCAAAACTAATATTTAACCCCTTGATAATAAAATGTGCGAATTAAATATTGCCATTAAGGCGTTAATAAAAAAAAATTTGATGAGTAGCATATAATCCAATCATAAACTGGTATATACAGTATATATATTGTGTAAAAATTAAAAATGTGATATTTTTCATGAACTTGATGCCTGTTTTATTACTTTTTATTGTACTGTTGTAGGGGGTTGTTCTTCACACTGTTAGAAAAAACATAAAATTAAGTACAGTGAAACCCTGAGTCTCGGCCACCCCGACTATCGGCTGCTTCAAGTTTCAGTTGCTTTTTTCGGCCTAATTTTGCCCCGACTTTCGGCCAGTGTACCAGACCTGTCCGCTTGTGCACCTCGCCGCGCAGATGCCGTGCACGCTCATCCAAACATTTCACAATAAATTCATTGTGTTTAGGGATTTTTTATTGATTGTGACTGTGAAATAAGTCACCATTGTTCCAAAGAAGCTTCCTAGTGGCACCGCTGTGGTAAAGAAAGTGAGGAACACCATAGAACTGAGGAACTTGCTTCACAGGAGGAGGAAGAAGAGGGAGTGAAGGAGGTGCCTTCTTCAGTGCTTAAGGACATGTGTGGAATGTGGAATAAGCTGCAAAGCTTCATGGAGAAATACCACCCTGAGCAAGCTGAAAGAACCCATATCTGCAACATGTTCAGTGACAAAACAATGTCCCATTTTAGGGACCTCTTAAAGAGGCGCCAGAAACAGAGCACTCTTAACAGTTATTTTGTGCGACAGGGGTCTAGTGACTCAAGCTGGTCCTAGTGGCATTAAAAGACAAAGGGAAGTAACCCCAGAGAGGGACTTCTTACCTGAAGTCCTTATGGAGGGGGATTCCCCCTTCCAAACAATGAGTGCTCCCTCCCCCTCTCCTTCTCCCTATCTTCCAGATGCCAGCAAGTCTCTTCAATAAAGGTAAGTAAATGTTATTTTAAATGTTTATTTAAATGTTTAATTATAAATTTATTACTTTATATATATATATTTATAGTTGTTTTGTGTATGTAAAACTATAGTTATTCTTTAAAAAATGTATTTTTTTTAAATATTTTTGGGTGTCTGGAACGGATTAATTGTACGTATTTCCATTATTTCTTATGGGAAATATTGCTTCGACTTTCGGCCGCTTCGACTTTAGGCCTAGCTCCTGGAATGGATTACGGCCGAAACTCGGGGTTCCACTGTACACAGTTTGGCATAAATAATTATCTTTGCCTTTTATTAAGCTGAAGATTTCCATTCTTATTACTGATTCCACTAAATAAATAAACCCCACAAATACTTAGATATGAGTGAATATATGTTAATTGAATTTGAAACAGCACTTGCTGTGAAATCCAATTGCCAGTACTAAGTGTTACAACCATTTTAAACTTCAATTTCTTTTACAATAGACTAGATACTTCAGGTGGGATACTACGAGCCTAGTTCTTCTCCACGGCATATTTAAAATATATATTTTTGCAAATCCACACAAGTTAAGCATAATGAGAGTAATAGTCGCAATACAGAAATGTTTTTACCTTGAGAGAGAGAAAAAGAGGGAGAGTGCACAACTAGACTTTCCATGTCTTGTAAATGATCTAGGATGAACGTGTAATGGCACATACATAGTTAATTGAGATGATATTAACACTGCATTCGTGCATGTGAGTAGCATGTTAGTTGACCTACCTAATGTGTTCCTTGGTGTGGCTGCATGACTCTCTAGTGCATGGTAACTAAGTGTGCTAGCACAGATCACTAGGAAGACCCAAGAGCAGGGACAGTCATGTAGGCACGTGTGTTAGTGTATTGTGTGTGTTGTGTTTGCCAACGTTGTCATTTGTATGCAGCCATGTGACAGTGAAAATCCTCATGTGGCTTAAAAAGGAAGTACAGAGCTGCCAGGAGGCTCATTGCTGCCTGATCGTGTCCCCGTAAGTGTTGTGACCCACAGGTTCTGTGTCCATACGCAATCCAGACGATTCCCTGCTGGACTATAGGGCTAGAATGCCCTGCAAGAATGAAGGCCAGGCATTCACAGGGCCCCAATGTACCGCAATGGTTCGATGTAGTAAGGGCTACCTCACAGTGGGCCACTGTACTGGTGGGTTGGTGTGGAACAACGAGCAAGGCTCCTGTGACCTGCCTTACCGTGTCCCCAAGTGCACAGCTGTTATCCTCACACCCGAAACCGAAGGTAGCAGCCTTAACCACTCATCATGGCCCATTGCTCTCACCCAGCTCTGCCAGCACCTGCTATTCCTTTTCATTCATTCTTGTTCATACCTGCCAGTCATAGCTTTATCTGTTAGCCATTGTCAGCTTCACCAGAATCATTGATTATCTCTCTGCAGCTTTTTTACCTGCTACCCTCTCATCCATCTGTCATCCTCCAGTGGCACCTTCATGTAAGAGCATCCAAATTCATGCAGCCAGATTTGCTAGCTTTACAACAAATCCTTCACCACTTACTGCTTTTTTGTGTGTTCTGCATTGCCACATTCTAAGCATTGCCATCTGTTTTTTTTTGTTTTTGTTCTGCGTTGCCACATTCTAAGCATTGCTAGCTCTTCTTACAACATATGTGGTGAAGTAATCCACAGTGAAATACACAATGCCTCTATTATCATTTCCTCAGGATATGTGTTCCTTGCTTAGAGGATTTTCGTTTCAAATTTCAAATCACTGCTTTATGTTTATTGTAAAGAAATATATGAGTGTGTAGAGGCACTGGGGCAATTGCTTTATATATATATATATAGATATATATATATGTCATGGGAGGTGTCCTAGTTGCCATGGTGTAGTTAGCAACACTTCTTGCATTGTACAGGGCTGTTATATGTGTGTGAGTGTGTGTGTGTGTGCGCGTGCATGTGCGTGCCTGCATGTCCATTGTGCAACATGTCACACATCATTGTCTCTTCCTGAGCTACTTAGACCCAACATGGATGGACAGCTAGCCATTACCTGTGGGATTAATGTTGACCTGCAACCTATGGAATATATCCATCATCACACTTAAGCTAATATTCTTCTCTTACAGGGTAGATGGTAATACATGGGCATAGTGGGAACCCTGTGTGGTAATATAAGGTTGTGTGAGTCACTAACTCCACTTGTACAAAATTGCTGCATGCATGCTTTTAATGCTACTCTCCCTCCTCCACCACACATGCATTACATCCACCCACTAACAACTGCTAAGGGGTGGCAACAAGTGTTTGGTTTTATCCACTTTCTTCTCTGTCACTTGGCCTTTCTCTTCGCTTGTTCATTGTTAGTGTTCCCTAAGTTCCCAGATACCCTAGTGTCTTTTATTTTACTATCGTCTTTTCTCTCACTTCTCCTTTTATACCCTCCTGACCACCCACATCATCTCATCCTTTGACTGTTTCCATTTGTATATGTATATAGTATGTATATACATACGTATTTATATGTATACATATATATATACACACATACATGCATATACGTATAAGTATATATATGTATACTGTATATGTAAATGTAATGTCACATTTGTAAATAACTTGGGAACCTATAAATCAAATATTAGCAAGAAATAAAAGTGAACATTTTTGAGCCCTACTCTAGGATCCTCCTCAGCCTAGATAAATTAAAAAGCAGCTTTGGTAGAATTTATGTATATGATATTGAGATTAGGTCATATGACCTGACCTAATTCTTGCATCCTCCTTCTAAGAAACTGTACCCATCACCTTCATATTAAATGGTCTTAGGTCTTCACCTTTTTTCATAGCAGGTGGTTATTTTTCTTTTGCAGTTGCAATTTGTGTGCTGGATTATTTCAGCTCTGATCCAGTCAACATAGCGAGTGCTACCATGGACATGTTTAAATATATCACAAAGTTTGTTTGAGCATATCTTGCACTTTTATGTTCATTTAACCTAGTCCTGCTTGTTTCTCCAGTTCAGTATATACCAAATCCACAGTATGTACTTGCAAGGTACTCAAACAGCTCCCTACTCAAACAAAGCTTGGCACTCGACCAAACAAACATGACCTGCTAGAACTTCGCTGTAAACTGTGTCGTGTTTCTTCACATTTTTTGGTGGTTTTTTTATATTATTTGTATAAATAAGTCACCATAGGGGCCTACGAAGACTAGTGATAACAGGCCACCAAAAAGAAAATTGGTTGGTAAGAATTTGTTTGATACTCGAACGGATTGGCACTCGAACAGCCTTCTGGAATGAATTAAGTTCAAGTAACAAGGTTCCACTGTATATTCCCTTCAAGTTGGTGGTGTAAGTTGGTGAAAGACTCTTGTTTAAAGTAATTGGAGCTACCCTCCCCTTAGATTACATTAAACCTCCCATATTTTAGACACTGTATAACCATTGCAAGTTTAGTGCTTCTCCATGAATATAATACTGTATACGTAAGAGTATTAACAGTGACAAGCTTGTTTTTTTTATTGAACACAATGGCCATCTCCCACCAAAGCAGGGAGACCTGAAAAAGAAAAATTTTTTTTTTTTTTTTTTTTTTTACGTAGTAATGTATACAAAAGGGGTTATTGTCTCCTTGCTCTTGGCATTTTAGTTGCCTCTTACGACACATTGCTTACTGAGGAAGGATTTTTCTCCACATTCCCATGGAGATAACAAACTTGTTATTTGTTTTATTTAGATTATCAACTACAATTTGATTTTGTGAGTGGAAATGTTTGACAAGGGTGGTGATGGGTGTAAGTCTGAGATCCAAGTGAGGTTTCATTTAGAAAGAACAAAAAGGCACAATACTATGACTGGAACAATACACAGATAACCCACATTGGAGAAAGAACCTTATGGCAACATTTCAGTCCGACTTAGACCATGTGTCTTTGTAAATGGTCCATGTCAGACCAAAACATCATCTTAAGCTTCTCTCTCCTGTGTGCAGGTTGTTTATGTGAGGTTTTATTTAGGTTTTATTCATAAATTTAAATTTTTATAATCTTTCTGCTTATTGATCTATGCTGAGGAGAATCCTACAGTATGACTTGAATATTCTAATTATTTCTTGTCGTCTTACCTAAGACCAGGAGGGTTAGGGGGAAAGAAAATAATCAAACAGCCTTACAAAATTAGTTCCCATTTTCCCCATCCCCTCTCCCATTTGTCCTGCACACCACCTATTACAATTATCACTTCCTCTCACACCTTACCATTCTCCTTTCTTGCTTTCTCCCACTCTTCTTTGCTACTCTTACCTGCTTCCACAATATTTCCTCCGTCACTGGTATGATAAAGAAGACTGTTATCACGGAGCACTCATTTGCCCTTAAAGAACCATGAATACAGTATCACAGGACCCCCTTAATGAGCTCCACTTGTACCCACCTATTTGTGGTCGCAGGGGTTGAGTTACAGCTCCTTACTGGCAAGTTGATAAAGCAAGGTCCTCGGGTGGCCTCTGTGTATCCCTCTTCCCCTCCCCACCAGTACCAGCTGTGTTTTTCCATTCTTGTACAGGTTTTCTGAGCCTCTGAAAACTTTTTCAAGTTGGATGATTAGAGTTCCTAAAAGTCAGGATTAATTAAGAATGTCTACAATAAATGTGGAGAGAAATTAAAAGTGATTAATATTGTGTTTAGTTTATTTTCTAGTAAAAATACAAGTTAAATTGTAGCTTTTCTTACATGTGGAGCATTAATCAACTTTTTTTATTAAAATAATTTTTAGCAATTTACCAAACCTAGTAAATTTTTATTTAGTGTGTTAGCCTGCTAATTATACCTTTAGAATCTCTTAAATTCATTGGTTGATTTGTTTTCTCTGCCAAGAAATACAGAGACATAATTTTAGGATGCATATTTTACAAATCTTTTAGCATATGTATATACAGTGGACCCCTGGTTATCGGCCATAATTCGTTCCAGAATGCTGTTCGAGTGCCGTTACCGAACAATTTGTTCCTATAAGGAATAATGTAAATTAGATTAGTCCGTTTAGACCCCCAAAAATATACTTACAAAAGCACTTACAAAAATACACTTAAATAATTGTTCAAGTTGGGAGCAGGTTGATAACCGGGGGCCCACTGTATATTAAAATTCTTATTGCATGATAATTAGCCTCTTCAAGATACTTGATTTACGGAGCTCACAGTAGGTGTCAGAGGTGTGCTAACACTTAAACAATAGTTGGAGAACAAAAAAACACAATACCGACACTGGAACAATACACACATAATCTACACATAGGAGAAAAAAACTTATGACGACGTGTGACTTGTAAAGGGTCCAGTGTGACTTGTAAAGGGTCCAGTGTGACTTGAAAATGGTCCACTGTGACTTGAAAATGGTCCACTGTGACTTGAAAATGGACCAGTGTGACTTGTAAATGGTCCATTGTGACTTGTAAATGGTCCATTGTGACTTGTAAATGGTCCATTGTGACTTGTAAATGGTCCAGTGTAACTTGCAAATGGTCCAGTGTGACTTGTAAATAGTCCAGTGTGACTTGTAAATGGTCCAGTGTGACTTGCAAATGGTCCAATTTGACTTGCAAATGGTCCAATGTGACTTGCAAATGATCCAGTGTGACTTGTAAATGGTCCAGTGTGACTTGTAAATGGTCCAGTGTGACTTGTAAATGGTCCAGTGTGACTTGTAAATGGTCCAGTGTGACTTATAAATGATCCAGTGTGACTTGTAAATGGTCCAAGTCAGACCAAAACATCATCATAAGCTTCTTTCTCCTATGTGTGGGTTATTTGTGTAACAATTGGAGGGTGATGTATGCTCGGAGTGCCCGTCTCTGGTGTGTAGTGACCAACAAACACTATTTGTGATGTGCATAAACCCACAAACACAACCATTAGTGGTGTTTTGTTGTCAGAACATATGTCTGTGACGTATTTACGTACCATAAACATAACTGCCGGCAGTGGTGGTGTATCATTAGAACACCAGTCAGTAATGTGTACAGGAGGGTCCCATTTGTATGGCTCTTTAAGTTCCTGACCCCATATGGTAAGTGAAAATCACCAGCGGGTGGAAAAGAGCATTTTTTTTTTCATTATTGAATGTTACTAAAATGCCTGATAATGTATTTACACTATCATATATTAAGTGCTCAATACAACTAAGCATAAAAAACAGATAATGAGCAGTGGCTCAGTTGAAAGCCAACAAAAATGTGGAACACCGAAAAGAGGTCTTGTATGTATATGTGGGCCCTAATGTATTATCCCATAAACACAACCACCATGGGTGTTGTCATCATCATTAGAAGTCTTTATTTGGATTATTAACCCCAAAGAGTAGTAACCCAGGATAATCCAATACAGCCAATCAATGTGGCTTAGTATTTCCATTGAAGACTGTTATGTCATTACCCAGGATGCGACCCACAACAGTCCACTAACCCCCAGGTATCTGTTTACTGCTAGGTAACAGGCAGTAGGTACTCAAGACTTGTCCATAAATCTCACCATGTAGTGGGGTTCAATCCTACATCCCCTCAATACCTAGCAGAGCACTCTTGACACTGTTGTACATTCTACATGGTTTCTAACTTCACTACAAGATACAGTGGTACCCCGAGTTTCGTACTTTATTTGTTCAAGAAGGCTGTTCGAGTGCCGTTACCTAACAAATTTGTTCCCATAAGGAATAATGTAAATTAGATTAGTCCGTTTCAGACCCCCAAAAATACACTTACCAAAGCACTTACAATAATACACTTACATAATTGTTCGAGTTGGGAGCAGTACGAAACTCAGGGTACCATTGTACTCATCTCTGCTGAGTGTTTTAACCAACACTCAACCAGGAGAGGAGGGGAGAGAATTGTTAGTTTTTGTTTTTAAACTGATATCAAAAATATACTATATATTGCAAAACAGTTACAGGGACATGTGTGGTGTTTTGAACTAATTGGATATTTTTTACATTGGGTTATATTATAATATTACAGAATACCGAGACATTTTGCCATAATGTAAATATGTAGGGGTGTTGAAACATCATATCACGAAAATATAGGGTGATACAATTTTTAGTTACTCATGAGTGGGACGTTGTGACCTCTGACAGAGGTCTTTGGGATGTTAGGATTTCTAACACAGGTTTGTGAAGAGATGTTACCTCTCACATAAAGTCTGTGGAAAATTTCAACCCTTGTAAGATCAATCTGTGATATAATCTATTAATAACACAACTGTGAGTGTGCTGTTGCTCATAATATGAGAATCTGGTGGGATAGTGTGATAGTAACACACTAGTCTGTGGTGCGTTACAACTCCACATCTATGTAAGGTGTTGTAATGTGATGGCATAGATTTGTGTCATGCTATTACACAATGCCTCAACTCATTGTGGCCCTTGTCTGTGAGCTCCATGACATCAAGATCTTTTTGCATGTTGACCTGTGAGGGAAGTGGGTGACAGGGAGGGCACAGTTGGGAGAGATGGATGAGGTGTCAGTGGCTGCACTTCACCACACTACTGATGATCCGCACTGCTGCTACCACCTGCTTTCATGATAAGTCACCCAGTCTGCCCCAGAGTCAGTATTAAATGTACTTTACATTCGATAAAGGAGTTTCTTTGTGGTGTAACAGGAATATGATTGTAACACCTGGAGAGGCTCATTTTCTGTAAAAATGCCCCAGTTATACTATCAAGGAGATTCTAATGTACATTGTAGAAACAATTTAACATATATAATAATCCCAGTAGAACATGTAGGAACTTACCCTTGCAATGCTGGTAAAAACTTTGTTTCCTATATGGATTTTCATATTATATTTGTAGCAAACTCATCAATGATATAGAATCTCAATGGGTCTTAAAAACCCCTTTATAGGTTCAGTAGCATCACTGTAGCATTATCTTGTATAACGCACAGTTTGTTGCCTTTAGCCTGTTTCACCTAAATTATATAACAGAATACAATGCCTTTGCGGGTGGCAACAAAATGTAAGCTGGACTGTATTAGTAGTGGTGTGGAAGAAATGAGTAGCAGTTACCATTTGTGTGTGTGATGCAGTGATCCTAACTCTGCCACCTCCTCCTCCTCCTCTCTGTTCTCTTGTTGCCACACCTACATGTTTCTCATGCCCTTCTTCTTGTTCCAGCCTCTACAGTGTTGCAGATGGAGGCCGTCTGCCCTCCCCGGCCCGTGAGGGAGGAGCTCCTCTCCCTGCGCCCACACTGCTGGTTTGCCACCACCAGTCTCCAATACCTTTCCTCATCTCCACTCATTCCACATCTAGTCTCCTATACCTTTCCTCATCTCCACTCTCCATGCCACCCCCTCCCTCTTGTTTTATTTATTCCTTTTATTTCAGTATCTTATTTCAAATTCTCAAAAAGAATCCCATGGATTCTATTTTCTCTTTCTATCAAAGCTTACCTGACTCGATTTAAAAAAATAAATAAATGTGGTACAAGATGGAAAAGAGACTGTATTCATGGTTGCCTGGCATCCAGACCTTTACCCTTATTGGCTATCTAGCATCGCTTCTCCACTAAATGCACACTAACACTCGCTTTCTTACTGCTTGTTGCCTTTTAATTTTGAATGATTTTGCATGTGACCCCTATATTATATATATTTACACTGTAATGTATGTAATACTATACCTTCATATGCATGGTATATATTTAATAAATGTATGTGAATGTGCAGGAAAACTACAATGAAAATACAATTAAAATTTTTTAAAGAGATATTTCACCATAAGTGTCTTTGCCAGTGAGTGAAGCAGAAAGCTTTACTTTCCTTGTCTTAAGGTTTATTGTATATTTATAGGTCATTAAGGCAGTAATTCACCTAGACAGTAATATCAAGTGTAATTAGTTTCTTTGGTTTATTATAGACCTCATACCCATCCTGTAGGCAGTAGTCATCTCATACCCATCTTGTGGGCAGTAATCATCTCATACCCATCCTCGGGCAGTAGCCACCTTATACTCATCATTTGAATAATTATCACCTCTTATCAATCTTGTGGGCAGTAATAAAAAAAATTAGAGGAGAGGCAGTTAATAGGTTCAGGAATGGGGCCCAAACACACTTTTACTCAGCAGGTTACAGCAATCATGAACTACAGTAGTCCCCCCGTATCCCCAGGTAATACGTTCCAAGACCTACCATGGATACCCAAAACCACAGATAGTAGTGAATCATACATAAAAGTCATTTTTCATTTACATGTATAGCTATGATAAAGTTTAATTGATAAATTACACACAACAAGTTGAGAATTAGCACTTTTTTCACTGATGAGAAGCACTTTCATGGCTTCTCTTAGCCTATGAAGAACTGTCACCATTACTACTTTTGCACTTTGGGGTCAGTATTAAGTAAAATTAAATTTTTTTCGGGGCACGGTAAACCGTGGATAACTGAAACTGTGGAAACTGAATCCGTAGATATGGGGGGAAAGGTGTCTACTGTATTTACAAAAATGATTTAGTTACATTCAGGTAATGGTTTGGTTACACAATCAGTGAATTTAGTCACATCAACATTACAGTGAAGCGTATTCAATATATATTACGTACAGAGACATGCTGGTCTATAGGAATTGCTAAGGTGCTCTGTTGAATATATCAAGGAGAAAGACTATGTGTATCAAGGTTTATAAATAAAACTTTATTTATAAAAAATCTTAAGTAGAGAAGGTACGTATATCAAGAAGGTTTACATATTTTGTTGACATATTTGGCCAAAAATATTTGGTAGTGCTCTGAATGAAGTACAAAAGGTCTCCAACTTACAAAAGAAGTTGTTTGTGTATAATACAATGGTAGAAAGTATGTTTTGTTTCATACATATTTGTGCTGTGTCTAATGTATGTATAAGTTTACTGTTTTTCTTAAAGTGCCCCATCTATGAGTGATGATGTTTTTTAACTTGTGGTATTTGTAAGTTTCAGTTATGGCAGGTAAAGAGGGATTATAAATGTATAAATTCAAGGATTATGTGGAGTAAAATAAAGGGGTTTGGGAGGGAAAAGTGGGTTATAGTAAGTGTTTATGCACCTGGAAAGGGGGAAAGTGTAGAGGAGAGAAAAAATTTTGGGAAATGTTAGTGAGTGCTTGGGGAGTTTTGAACAAAGGGGGGGGTATTTGGGGGTTTTGGGGGATCTTAATGCTAAAGGGGAAAAAAAAAATTTTTTGTGGAGGGGTAGAAAGGTAAATTTGGGGTGCCAGGGGTAAATGTAAATGGGGAACCGTTCATTGAGTTTTTGTGTAGAAAGAGGTTTGGTAAAAAATAATACTTTTTTTTAAAAAAAAAAGAGGATAAATAAGTATAGGGGGTTTTGAAAAAAGCTTTTTGAAAGTACAGTGGAACCTCGGTTACTTTTTTTTTCTTTCGAGAATGCTGTTCAAGTGCCCACCCCCAAAAACGAATTTATCCCCAAAGGAATAATGAAAATAGACTAGTCCTTTTACACCCCCAAAAATATACCAAAAAAAGCTTTTAAAAAAAAAAATTTTTTAAAAAAAGGGGGGCCTTTTTTTGGGGGGCCATAAAAATTTTGGGGCCCCCCTGTAGTTTGTTTTTTTAAAATGTATTGGTGGATAGAAGGTTGATGGGTAGGCTTCAGGATGTACATGTTTATAGAGGGGCAACGGTTTTTCGGATCATTTTTTTTTTTTAGCTATTTTTAAAAAGAAAAAAGGTGGATGGGAAAAAAAAGAAAATAAAAACAGCAAGTAAGAGAAAAAAAAGAATAAATTAAGGGAGGAGGAAGTTATGGTGAGATATAAGCAACTTTTGGGAAAAAAAGGGGTGGGCTGGAAAAAGGTATGGGGGGGTTTTGGAAGAGAGTTGGGTTTTTTTTTAAAAAGCATTAAAGAATGGGGGGCAGAAGTTTGGTATAGGAGGGGGGGGTGCGGGGGGAAAAAGAGGAAGTGGTGGAATGAAAAAAAAAAGGGTTTTGGATAAAAAAAAAAAAAATTTATGGGGGGTTTTTAAAAAACGGGGAAGTGTTAAAAAAAGGCAGAGTACGGGGGGTACCTCACTTCCCCGAGCAGTTCCCAACCCGAACAATTTGTAAGTGATTTTCGAAAAGTGCTTTTGTAGGTGTTTTTTGGGGGAAGTCTGAAATGACTAATCAAATTATACTTTTTTCCCCTTTTGGGAACAAATTTTTTTTGGGAAGGGACTCAAACAGTTTTCCCGGGGAAAAATTTTCAATGAAAACCGGGGCCCCCGTTTTTTTTGGAGGTGCTTTTGAAAGTAATTTTTTGGGGGGGCTGAAAGGGGTTAACCCCCAATTTTTTATTATTTAGGGGAAAAAAAATTTCCCTTTGGTATCGGCACTTGAATAGCTGTCGGGAAAAAAATTTAAAAATCATAACTGGGGACAACTGTAGTACGTATATGGAGAATAAAAAAATGAAGAGGGGTGAGGGGGAGTCAAAAAGAGCAGATGAAAGGGGGGGAGGGGCCCTTTTAAGAAATTTTGCTGAAAACAAGAAAAATTTTGGAGTGGAAAAAAAGGGAAAGCCTAGGGAACGAATTGGGTTTTTCATTTAAAAAAAAGGTGGGGGGGTTAGTAGAGGGGGGGCTATAGGTTTTGGGGGGATGGGGGGAAAAAAATTTTGGGGGAATTTTTTAAAAGTTGATGAAAAAGGGAGGGGGAAAAATTTCCCCTGCACTGGTCAGGGAGGTATAACATCTTTTAAGAGTGAAAAAGGGAGGATTTGATTTGGGGGGGGGGTGCATGGGTTTTTAAGAATAAAAAGGGGGAAAGCACCCCGGAACTGACGGGATCATGACAAAAAGTTAAAAGCAGGGGGATATGGGGGTTGGGTGGTTGCTATTTTTTTTTAATTTTAAAAAAATGACAGGGGGAAAGGGGGCCCAGGGATTGGCAGAGAGCATGTATAGTTCGTTTATAAAAAAGGGGGAAAGGGGGGGAAAAAGAGTGTAAGAATTATAGGGGGAAAAAATTTACTGGATACCGGTAAAGTGATGGGGGGGGGTTTTTATTGAAAGGGTTTTTGGTAAGACAGAGAGGGATTGCAGATGAGCAAGGGGTTTAGAGTGGGTGGGATTTGTAGATCCCCAAAAATTTACAGTGAAACATATATGTGAACAGTATTTAGATAAAAGGGAAGGAAGTTTTCATTGCATTTATGGATTTAGAAAAAAGGGGGGTTTATAAAATTTTGGGGGGGGGGCAAAAAAGGCAAATGTTGCGGGAAAGGAATAGGGAAAAAAAATTCTGAATGCTGTAAAAAATTTTTATTTAGGGGTAGTGAGGCTCAGGTTAGGGGGTTTTGGGAGGGAAATTTTTTTCCCCCGGGGGAAAATAGGTCTTAAAAAGGGATGTGTAATGTCACCATGGTTGTTTAATATATTTATAGATGGGGTTGTAAAAAAAAAAAGCTAGGGGTGTTGGGGAGAGGGGGAAATTTTAAATTTTGGGAATCAAATACAAATTTGGAGTTGACACAGTTATTTTTTTCTGATGATTCTGTGCTTGTGGGGGATTAAAAAAAAAGGGTTTAAAAGGGGTTTGGGGGCCCATTTGGGGGGGTGTGTAAAGGTAGAAAGTTAAAATTTTAACAGGTGATGGGGGGATCAAATTTATTTAAAAAAAAAAAAATTGGATATCACATTGGAGAGAAGGATTTTTGGAAGAAGTAAATTTTTTTTCGAAAATTTGGGAGTTGACTTGTCAGCAAAAGGGGGTTTTTAAAGGGGTGAGGTTAACCATAAAATTGATAAAAAAAAAGGGGAGGGGAAAAAATTTGGGGGGTTTTGTGGGACAAAAACGTTATCCATGGAGGAAAAAAGGGAATGTATGAAAATAGTGGTCCCAAAAACCCCCCTTAAATTTTGGGGGTGAAGCATGAGTTGCAAATGCTTCGCGGGAGGTTTTGGGAAAAATGGAGATGTCCTGTCTTAGGGCAATTTTTGGGGAAAAAATTTTTGCAGAAAATTCGAGTTGGGAAATTAGGGGGGAGGTGTGGAGTTACAAAAATATTTGTCAAAAGGCTGAAGGGGGGTTGTTGAGGTGGTTTGGTCATTTAGAGAGAATGGATCAAAGTAGAATGATTTGGGGAGCGATAAATTTTGGGAAAGGGAAAAAGGGGGGTAGGGCCCCCCCCAGAAAAGATTGGGGGAAAGGGGGAAAGGGGGGGTTTTTTTGGGGGGGGGTTTTAACCCCCGAAAACATGTGTGAGCGTGTTAGATAGGAGTGAATAAAAACAAGGGTTTTTTGGGGCCTGGAAAGGGGTGTTAGGGGGGAGCAGGGAAAAATTTTGTAAAAAGGGTTCCCGGGGAAACCCCCGTTAATTTATTTAGTTTGATTTTAGTCCTGGAAATGGGAAGTACAATGCCTGCATTTTAAAAAGGGGGGGTCTGGGCTAGTGAGGGTTTTTGGGGGGGACTTATTCTTTTTGTCGTATCTGAGCCCCTTTCCCCCAAAAAACAGTGATTATGTAAAAGAGTGAGGTGAAATTGTTGAATGATGCTGAAAGTATTTTTTTTTTTTGGGGGTTTTTTTTTTTTTTGGTCACCCTCCCTTTGGGGAGGGACTGCCGACTTGTTAAAAAAAAAAATTTTAAGTTGGTGACTCCCTTTTTGTATTTTTGGGGAGTATTAAAAAAAAAACCACAGTGAAAAAATAGTAAAAAAAACCCGGGGTTTTTTTTCATTTGCTTAAAAATTTCAAAAAGGGTATGTGTGTAAACACATACTTTTTTACTGGGGGTTTTTTTTTACATTTGCAATCCTGCATTTTATTGTGATTTCTTCCGTAAATGGCCTTGTAAAGTATGTATCTGTATGTATGAATACATGTATTTATTTCCCCTTTTGTTGTTGCAGGAGTCCCCCCCCGGGGCCCCCGGCCCCACCTCTTGCTGGTTACAACTAGGTCCCCCCCTTTTTCCCCCCGTTCCAAGAGCTTTGTTGTATCTCTTTTTTAAAACTATGTATGGATCCTGCCTCCTTCATTCTCCAGATTGTTTCACTTCCCCCCAACTTTTTTGGCTGAAGAAATACTTCCAAATCCCCCCCTTTTTTTTCATCTTTTTTTTTAACTTCCAGTTGTGACCCTTGTTGCTGTGTCCCATCCCTGAAACATCCTGTCCCTATCCACCCTGTCATTTTCCCTCTCAGTATTTTATATGCTTATCATGTCCCCCCATCTCCCCCGCCCCAAAAATGTAAAAGTTGATTTTTAACCTCCTAGGGAAAATACCGCCAGCCCCCGGACTAGTCTTGTTACAAACCTTTTTCACTTCCTCCAAATTTTTTAGGGGGTTTTTTACCAGGTGTGGGTTACATACCGGGGATATACCCAAAAAGGGCCCAACATACCCGGTGGAAGAAATCTTGAATGATTCCTTGCTCAGGTTTTCAAAAAAACCTTTTTTGGTTTGGGGGCCCCAAAGTTGCAGCAGTTATTTGGGTGAGGTGCCAGGAGATGCCCTTTAAAATCACCCCAAAACCCCTTTAGTGAAGTTTGGGGTCTTTTCCCTCTAACCTCTTCTTTTCCCTTCCAAAAACTTTATGACTTTTTTTTTTGGTGGGGTTAAAACCCGGGGCCCGTTGTTGGACCAGGCTTGCAGCCTCTCCCCCTTCCTTTTGACCCCCCCCATCCTCATAAAATGAATTTTCCCCCTTATATTACATCATTTGCAAACGGTCACCTCTGAATCTATCCCCTTTTCCCCCCCTGTCATTACATAACCAGAAACAGCACCGGCCCAGGACTAACCCCTTGTCTAACCCACTCATACAGGCGCCCACTCTGACACCTCGTCACGTACTATCACTCGTTGTTTCCTTCCTGTCAGGTATTTTTAATCCATTGCAATGACACTCTGTTATTTTCCCGCCTGCTTTTCTAGCTTTTGCACTAATTTTTTTATGCAGAACTGTCGGGAAAAATTTTTGTGGCCCCAAAAAAATGGGGTCTACCCCCCCCCCTCTCTCTCTTTTTTACTTCTGTCACTGTGTTTAAAACTCCAGTGGGTTTTTTGGGGTGGGTTTTCCCCCCTTCCCGGGGAAACCCCGGGGTTCGTGTATAATCTCATTCCTTTCGGGTTTCTCCATCATTTTTTCCTGATAATCTTCTCCATGTTTGCATACTTCTTTTAGTGATACTGGTCTGTAGTTTAATGCCATGTTTTGTATGTATGTATTTTTTTTATATGTTTTACAGTGGTCCCCCTTTTTTTTTAAAATTTTTTAAATTTACTTTCTTAAGAAATAATGCCGTGGGGTTTTCTATTTCAGCCCCCCCAAAAAACACTTGCAACAGACTTGAAAATACACTTACATAAATGTTCAGTTTGGAGATGCCAAAAAACCCGGGGGGCCACTGTAGGGATATATGTATGAAACGTATTTGTATATTTTTTTTTTTTTTTTAAAAGTCGGACGCTCCCACCGAGGCAAATGACCCAAAAAGAAAGAAAATCCCAAAAAAAAAAATACGTATTTTTACATCATTCAACACTTTCACCACACTCATACATAATATTTTTTGCAGGGGAGTTTAGATACGACAGCTGAGGTTTTCCCCCCCCAGCTGTCCTATCCCAGACCCTCCTTTAAAAAACGGAATTTTACTTCCCCTTTTCCCCGGACTCAAGTCCAACTAAATCCCAAATTTAAATGGTTTCCTGAATCCCTTCACAAAATGTTACCGTCACACCCAAAGGTGCATGCCCCAAAAAACCATTCGTCTCCATTACCCATCTAACACGCCCACACATGCTTGCTGGAAGTCCAACCCCCTCGCCCACAATACCTCCTTTACCCTTCCCCAACTTTTCTAGGACGACCTACCCCGCCTTCCTTCCCCTACAGATTTATACGTCTCCAAGTCATTCTACTTTGATCCATTCTCTTAAATGACCAAACCACCTAAACAACCCCCTTTCAGCCCTCTGACAAATACTTTTAGTAACTCCACACCTTCCCCCAATTTTCCCATTCCGAATTTTCTGCATAATATTTACCCACATTGCCCTTAGACAGGACATCTCCACTGCCTCCAGCCTCCCCCTGCTGCAGCATTTGCAACCGGGTTCACACCCATATAAGAGTGTTGGTACCACTATACTTTCGTACATTCCTTTTGCCCCATGGATAACGTTTTTGTCTCCACAGATACCTCAAGCACCACTCACCTTTTTCCTTCATCAATTCTATGGTTAACCTCATCCTTCATAAACCCATCCGCTGACACTCAACTCCCAAATATCTGAAAACATTTACTTCTTCCATAATCCCTCTCTCCAATGTGATATCCAATTTTCTTTATTTAAATCGTTTGATACCTCATCACCTTACTCTTATCTATGTTCACTTTTAACTTTCTACCTTACACACTCTCCCAAACTCGTCCACTAACCTTGCAACTTTTCTTTAGAATCTCCCATAAGCACAGTATCATCAGCAAAAAGTAACTGTGTCAACTCCCATTTTGCATTTAATTCTCCAAATTTAATCCACCCCTCTCCCCAACACCCTAGCATTTACTTCTTTTACAACCCATCTATAAATATATTAAACAACCATGGTGACATTACACATCCCTGTCTAAGACCTACTTTTACCGGAAGTAATCTCCTCTCTCCTACACACCCTAACCTGAGCCTCACTATCCTCATAAAAACTCTTTACAGCCTTCAGTAATTCCTATTCCATACACTTGCAACATTGCCACATTGCTCCCCTATCCACTCTATCATATGCCTTTTCTAAATCCATAAATGCAATAAAACTTCTCTACCTTTATCTAAATACTGTTCACATATATGCTTCACTGTAAACACTTGATCTACACATCCCTACCCACTCTAAAGCCTCCTTGCTCATCTGCAATCCTACTCTCTGTCTTACCTCTAATTCTTTCAATAATAACCCTGCATACACTTTACCTGGTATACTCAGTAAACTTATTCCCCTATAATTTTTACACTCTCTTTTATCCCCTTCCCTTTATATAAAGGAACTATACATGCTCTCTGCCAATCCCTAGGTACCTTCCCCTCTTTCATACATTTATTAAACAAAAATACCAACCATCCAGCACTATATCCCCCCTGCTTTAACATTTCTGTCATGATTCCGTCAATTCCAGCTGCTTTACCCCTTTCATTCTACGTAATGCCTCATGCACCTCCCCCACACTCACATCCTGCTCTTCTTCACTCCTAAACGATGTTGTACCTCCTGGCCAGTACATGAAATTACCGCCTCTTTTTTCATCGACATTTAAAAGTTCCTCAAAATATTCCGCCATCTACCCAATACCTCCAGCTCCCATCTACTAACTCCCCTACTCTGTTTTTAACTGACAAATCCATTCGTTCCTAGGCTTTCTTACCTTGTTTATCTCCTCCAAAATTTTTCTTGTTTTCAGCAAAATTTCTTGACAGAGCCTCTCCATTCTTTCATCGCTCTTCTTTTGCACTCTCTCACCACTCTCTTCACCTTTCTTTACTCTCCATAACTCTGCTCTTCTATTAACACTTCTTTTTGTAAAAACCTCTCATAAGCTACCTTTTTCTCTTTTATCACCCTTTACTTCTTCATTCCACCACTCACTCCTCTTTCCTCCTGCACCACCCTCCTATAGCCCAAACTTCTGCCCCACATTCTAATACTGCATTTTAAAACTATCCCAACTCTCTTCAACCCCCCACTACTCCTACTTGCACTAGCCCACCTTTCTGCCAATAGTTGCTTATATCTCACCCTACTTCCTCCTCCCTTAGTTTATACACTTTTACCTCTCTCTTACTTGCTGTTCCATTTTCTTTTTTGTCCCATCTACCTTTACTCTAACTGTAGCTACAACCAAATAATGATCTGATATATCCGTTGCCCCTCTATAAACATGTACATCCTGAAGCCTACCCTATCAACCTTTTTATCCACCAATACATAATCCAACAACAACTTTCCCTTTCCTTGCGATTGCTATATGCATACCTTGTCCATCATTTTATTTATCCTCTTTTTCATAAAATATGTATTACTTATTGCAAACCTCTTTCTACACATAGCTCAATTAATGGTTCCCCATTTCACATTTACCCTCACCCCAAATTTACCTCTACTCCCTCCACAACATTTTTACCACTTTAGCATTAAGTCCCCAACCACAATTACTCTCTCACTTGGTTCAAAACTCCCCACACACTCACTCAACATTTCCAAAATTTCTCTCTCCTCTACACTTTCTCTTCTCAGGTGCATAAACACTACTATAACCCTTTTCACATCCAACCTTTATTTTACTCCACATAATCCTTGAATTTACATTTATATTCCTTCTTTACCTGCCATAACTGATTATTCAACATTATTGCCACTCTCTTCTTTAGCTCTAACTCTATTTGAAACCCCTGATCTAATCCCATTTATTTCTCCCCACTGAAACTCTCCTACCCCCTTCAGCTTTGTCTCACTTAAAGCCAGGACATCCAGCTTCTTTTCATTCATAACATCTACAATCATCTCTTTCTTATCATTCGCACAACATCCACGCACATTCAAACATCCCACTTTGGGTTTTCTTCTTCTTCTTCTTTTAGTAAGCTATACAGGAAAAGGGTTACTAGCCCATTGTTCCCGGCATTTTAGTTGACTTTTACAACACGCATAGCTTCGGAGGAAAGATTCTTATTCCACTTCCCCATGGATATGAAAGGAAAAGCAATAAGAACAAGAACTATTAAGATAAAATCAAAGAAAACTCAGATGAGTGTGTATACATAAACGTGTACATGTTTGCGTAGTGTGACCTAAGTGTAAGTAGAAGTAGCAAGACGTACCTGAAATCTTGCATGTTTATGAGACAGAAAAAGACACCAGCAATCCTACCATCATGTAAAACAGTTTCAGGTTTCTGTTTCACAGTCACCTGGCAGGATGGTAGTACCTCCTGAGGTGGTTGCTGTCTACCAACCTACTACCTACATGTACCTATATGTACCTATATGTACTTACATATTTCAAATCCTACCTTACTAACAGGCAGCAATACATCTCTATTAAGGACACAACCTCATCAATAAGACCACTGGATACTGGAGTACCACAGGAAGTGTCCTTGGTCCCTGTCTTCCTTTAATACATTAATGATCTTCCTAATGTATCACAACACCTTAAACCTAATCTCTTTGCTGACGACACAACTTATGTGATCTCCACCCAAATCTTGCCTCCCTCATCACCATTGTTAACGAAGAGCTAGTAAAAATATCGACCTGGATGACTGCCAATAAACTCACATTAATACTGACAAAACCTATATTATATTTGGTAACAGAGCAGGTGTTGCACAACTGAACATTATGATTGACAACACTCTTATTACTAAACAAAATGAGGGCAAATTCCTGGGACTGCACTTGACAGCAACCTAAATTCAGCACCCATGTCCAACATAACCAAAAAGTATCCAAAACTGTTGGAATCCTCTCTAAAATACGTTACTACGTACCACAATCAACCCTACTCACACTATACTATTCACTCATCTATCCCTACCTCACCTATGCCTGGGATCAACAGCAGCAACCACCTAAAGCCAATAATAACCCAACAAAAAGCCGCAATAAAATTATCATGCAATCAATCCTTGACAACACCCCCACTAATAATAATAATAATAATAATAGTTTATTTAGACATGGTACAATGATACATAGTTAGGTAGACATGATACATAGGTATAAATGAGATGTACATGCCAAAATCCCTAATATGCTGTGCATTGCGGGTATTCTTAGGACTATTTAATAGTAGACTACATGGTAAAAAATTATGGTTGATAATTTATAAAATAAGTATAATTGTGTATCTAAGTTATAAAATTTGAATATAAGTTGAACATAATAATTTAGTAATTGTAGCAATGCAACTAATTGAGTGAGATAACAATTTAAAACAATTAATTGCATTGCAGTTACAGTTTACGTGGTCATTATAATGTAAATGTTATAGAAACAGTTAGCTTAGTATGTATTATTCATAACAGGTTTTACATTTAAGTGATTAATCAGGTTTTACATTTAAGTGATTATTCTACTTTGTTGAGATTGTTTGATATTGAGCATTTAGGTTTGGGTGGAAGGTGGTTTTTAGCATCGTTTTGAATTGGGGTACAGGCAGGGTTTCTTTGGCAATGACAGGTAATGAATTCCCAAAATTTCGTGCCTTTTATATGCATTGAGTTTTTACATAGTGTTAGATGGACACGGGGAACATCGAGGAGTGATCTGTGTCTAGTGTTATGGTCATGTGTCCTGTTAAAATTGGTAAGGAGAAGTTTGAGTGGTGGGTTAATATTTGCATAGAGTGTTCTGTGTTTGTAATAGGCACAGTAAAAGTATGAATGTCTTGTATGGTGAGTAAGTTTAGGTTTTTTAATATTGGTGGAGTATGTTGTCTGGAGTGTGAATTTGTTATCATTCTAACTGCTGCCTTTTGTTGTGTTATTAATGATCTGAGATGAATTATTGATGTAGAGCCCCCATGCGCAGATTCCATAGGTGAGGTAGGGGTAAATGGTGAGTGATATAGGGTAAGGAGAGCTGGTTGTGGAACATAGTACCGTATCTTGGATAGTATTCCCACGGTCTTTGAGACTTTCTTGGAAATTTGTTGTATGTGTGTCTGAAATTTGAGGCCACTGTCAAGATGGATTCTAAGAATTTTCCCTCTGTGAGTTTTGTGATAGGGGACCCGTTTATCATTATGTTAAGTAGTGCGTTTGTAGCTCTGTTCCCAAACTGAATAAAATAGGTTTTATCAATATTGAGAGTAAGTTTGTTAGTCATCATCCAGGTAGATATTTTCTGCAATTCAGTATTTACAGTGTTGGCTAGTATGTCTGGGCTTGGGTGCGAAATAACGTATGTAGTGTCATCTGCAAATAGTATGGGTTTGAGTAGTTGAGATGCATTTGGTAGGTCGTTAATGTAAATGAGAAAGAGAAGTGGGCCAAGAATACTTCCCTGTGGGACACCTACTGTAATAGTTTGCGCGGTAGAGCTAGCTCCATTTTTTGTACACATATTGGTTTCTGTTGCTAAGGTATGATTTTAGGTAGTTGAGGAGTGCCCTCTTATACCATAGTGTGATAATTTTAGGTGTAACAGATCATGGTCAACTGTATCAAAAGCTTTACGTAAATCAATGAAAATTCCCACTTACTCACTGTACAGAACACCCACCCCCTACTACTGTGCAACCTATATTTACAGAACCATAAATTCTAATATAACCTGAACTAAAACACTTTCTTGACAGTTGCAACAGGACCCATAGACATAATACCAGACAAAAAAATCTCTATGACATTCCTCACGGGTGTTCTGAAGTTTGGAGCATTTAACAATGTAATGGGAGAGAAGCATCTACAGAGACAAAGCCAGGGCTAAGATTCATACAGTTAAAGTTGTGTATAGAGGGATTCAACCAGACAGCGACAGTGAAAGTTGGACGTAGGGTAGACAGTTTTAGCAGAAGACCAATCAATAGGATGACTGTGATCTCTGACATGACAGAAAAAGAGCATTATTAGTGTCGACAAGCCTAACACTTTTTTTGTGCTCCCTTCTATCTCTTCCCCTTCTCCTCTTTCTCCTTTCTCCTCTGGGTTTTCTTTCTTTTCTTTTGCCTTGTATTTGTCCTTCTTTATTTTATTTTTATTTTCATTTTCCCCCTCTGTGTTCTTGTCCTTACCCTATGCGGGCCACCAGCTTCATTGCAGTGCTCCTTTCCCAGAATATGACTGACTCCTACTATACTACTACCTCCATTATTACCCCTCCACCACTTTCTTGTGCCCTCCTGTCTGCCTGCCTATAAATACCCCTTCTTCCTGTCCTTTGTGTTATTGTGACTTTGTAAATGGTCCAGAGTCGGACCGGAAACGTCGTCGTAAGCTCCTCTCTTTTATAGTGCGGGTTGTGTGTGTATTATCCCAAACACCTACTACTCTCTTTCCACAATAGTTTTCCCATAAGCATTTAGGTCCCCCACTACAGTTACTTTCTCACTTGGTTAAAAACTCCCAAAGCACTCAACATCTTCCAAAATTCTCTCTCTCTCTCTCTCTCTTGTCGAGCTGCATAAACGCTATAACCCACTTTTCACATCCGATCCTTATTTTTGCTCCACATAATCCTTCAATTTGTACATTTATATTCCCTCTTTTCCTTCCACAATTGATCCTTCAACATTATTGCTACTTCTTCCTTAGCTCTCTCTCTGGTGGAAACCTTTGACCTAATCCCATTTATTTCTCCTCACTGAAACTCCCCTACCCCTTTCAGCTTTGTTTCATAGAGCCAGGACATCCAGCTTCTTTTCACTCATAACATCCACAATCATCTGCACTAATTCCATGCTCATTCAAACATCCCAACTAAGGTTTTCTTCTTATTTTAGTAATCTATAAGGAGAAGAGGTTACTAACCCATTGCTTCCAGCATTTAGTTGGCTTTACAACACTCATGTCTTACAAGGAAAGATTCTTATTCCACTTCCCCATGGAGATGAAAGGAAATAATAGACAAGAACTATTAAGAAGAAAAAAAAACTCAGATGAGTGTGTATACATAAACATGTACAAGCATGGGTAGTGTGACCTAGCACTCCTGCCATCGTGTAAAAACAATTACAGGTTTCCATCTTACACTTATTTGGCAGAACAGTAGTACCACCCTGGGTGGTTGCTGTCTACCAACCTATTTTAGTAATGTATAAAACACACACATACTTATATAGTATTAAGAATTACATTTACAAGTGACATTCCATATAATACAGTATTCAGAAAATTTATTTTTAAGCTATGTAGGATTCAGGTATAAAATCTTTATTGTTATTATTTCTTTCAGATACTTCTTAGGCCTTTGTTCATGCTGGCACTGTTTTGTAAGACTCCACTAAATATCACACTCAAGGGCATCACCAATAACAAGGTATGTACTGTATTTGTGCAAAATGAACAATTCCTTTTTAATGTCTTGAAATTAAACATATAAGATATTTGGTTACTGCTTTATATTGATTTGAATTTTCTTATGTTTAAATAAAAGATTGGGCAATTAACAGTTGTTGGAGGCACCTGGTATACAGTAATCCCTCAATATAACTGATTAATAGGAGGATTGTTTGAGTGTTCCTTAAATCAGAATAATGTTAATAGCAAAAGCTGCACTAAAATACTCTACTCTTCATCTAATATTGAAATGTACACACAATTTATGTATATGCTGCAATAAACATTGAAATTAAAGGAGTTAAAGTAAAATTTTGCCCTTAATTTTAAGTCTTTTAAGCCGAGTCCATTATATTGAGGGCTTACTGTACAGTAGGGATTTACTTATGGCAGGTTAGGTTCTAGGCTACGCGGAAGAGAACGCCATTTGTTTCCACTTATAAATGTCAGATAATAAGTTTACACTAACATATATTAAGTTAGCAATAGAACTAGGCATTAAAAAACAATAAAGTAAAATTCACACACATACTACTCATTACTTACCTCAAAATATTTATAGTCTTAATGTAGGATGAGAGGTAAATGTAAAAAGAGATAAAACGAATAAATGAGAGAGAGAAGGAAGAGTAAAGGGGAGGACAGCAGGAAGGGATGTAAGCAAACAGAGGAACGTGGCTGGTGGGTTGATACATGTTCATTTCCATATTTGTACATATCACTGCAAACACTTTTTACATTGTGTACAAGTGTCTCCACGTTAGTACAGTAGAATAAATGAAGACAACACTCCCATTCTCATACACACCATTTTAAAGGAATGATGCTCTAAGTGAAGGCATACAAAAGGAATAATTTTCTACAATTCAGTAATACTATTGTGTAACGTTATTCTTTCCGACCTCCGACTGCAAAAATTTCATAATTATGTTAATTTATTCTACTGTGGATGTATTTTATGGATTAAGTAAAATGTCTATATTAACGTTTTATACGACATTTAACCCTTTCACTGTTGAGACCCTCTCCAAACTTGCTCTCAGTGTCGAAGAATTTAAAAAAAAAATATTTTTCTTATGAAAATTGTAATGACACCAAAAGTACGGTGATGGAAAACTATTGGAATTACACTCGCGATGTTAGTGGTCTAAGTGATATTCACGCATCGCCGATTTTGCCCACTTTGAGCCCTATTTTCGGCCAATTCCATTGTTCCAGTCGACCAAACTCATGTAGCTATTTCGCTAGAACTCCATTTGGTCTATCGATTGAGTACAATAAACAGCACATTTACTGATTTCAATTACCCAATAAAGTGATCAGAAATTGGTAATTTTGGCTAATTTCATACACAATTCAAGAAAGGCCAATTTCAAAATAGGAGGCCAGAATAAATAATTCAGACATTCCTAGCTCTAAAATAACATTTTCTTTGTTCATTAGTCACATCTACATCTCAGGCCCCTCTTATATTACACTTGCTTTCCATTTTGAATTTTATTCACACAAAAAATAGAAGATTTACTGTTATGCATACTACTGCATTATTGTAAAAATGGTATAAATAATACCAGCGCATTTATGAAAGCATATTAGACCCATCAGTTGATGTGTATTGGACAGGTGGCATGATTTGTTTATTGTTGAACATCGGCAAAATCGAACATTTCCGCTACTTTGAGCTCAATTTCAAGGTACTTTTAGTCGAAAACCGTTCAAAATCATCTCAATTTCTGTAATATATCTTCCATTCTATCAAATGAGACCAAGAAAACGAGAATACAATCATAAATACCATACGAAAATACACATAAATTGGGTGTTTTGAACAAAAACACGTTCAGAGTTTTTTCTCATGCACTGCGTGCTGCAGGATTTTAGAGAGAGGTGAAAGTGTATAAACTAAGGAGGAGAAAGTTAGGGTGAGATATATGTAGCTTTTGGCAGAAAGGTAGGTAAATGCAAGTATGAATAGTGGGAGGGTTGAAGAGGGTTGGATTGTTTTAAAAATGCAGTATTAGAATGTAGGGCAGAAGTTTGTGGCTATAGGAGGGTGGGTGCAGGAGGAAGAGGGAGTAAGTGGTGGAATGATGAAGTAAAGGGTGTGATAAAAGAGAAAAAGTAGCTTATGAGAGGTTTTACAAAACAGAAGTGTTGTAAGAAGAGCAGAGTATATGGAAAATAAAAAAAAAGATGAAAAAGAGTGGTGAGAAATTCAGAAGGGAGAGCAGATGAAAGAGTGGAGAGGCACTCAAGAAATTTTAAAAAAATAAGAAAAAGTTTTGGAGTGAGATAAACAAGTTAAGAAAGGGCCAAGGAACGAATGGTTTTCAGTTAAAAACAGAGTAGGGAGTTAGTAGATGGGGGAGCTGGAGGTATGTATTGGGTAGATGGAGGAATATTTTGAGGAACTTTTAAATGTCGATGGGAAAAGGGGGCGGTAATTTCATGCACTGGTCAGGGGGGTATAACACTTTTAGGAATGAGGAAAGGTAGGGAAGTATTCATTGCATTTATGGATTTAGAAAAGCATATGAGTAAGTGGATAGAGGGAGCAATGTGGCAGATGTTGCAAGTGTATGGAATAGGTAATGAAGTTACTGAATGCAGTAAAGAGTTTTTATGAGGATAGTGAGGCTCAGGTTAGGGTGTGTAGGAGAGAGGGAGATTACTTCGCACCTGGGACTGGCAAGAAGCTGACAATTATTTTCCCCAGCCCCCATCAGTTTGATGAAAGTAAAGGGGAATACCCCATCTTGTCAACTTGGGAACAATGCCACTGAACGGGAATGTTTGAATTATTTTTTGATAAACCCCCGATGGATATTTTGTCGGGGAAAGCAACAGATACTTGAGTACACCATGGCAAACAAAATTTTCAGCAACATCCCCCTAACAGGTGGAAAGAGACAACTGTGGCTGAGATGTATCTTTTTTTGCCACAATAATGCTTATCCCAAATGTGTATAAGCACAGTGTCAAATCATCTGGTCGACAGACCGCCTGATTGCAAAAAGGTTTCAGTGATATAATATCAGTGAATCGTTTTGGGCTACTGCTAAGGATGCTCCACTTCTCAGACAAAACCAGGGTGACAAAAAACGACAGGTTATATAAGATTAAAATGTTTTGATCTGAAAAAAATTCAATATGCTTTTTTATCTCTTCAGGAAGCTTGTTTTAGAGTCACTGATTCTGTTCAAAGGTAGACTGTCGTCAAGCAGTATATACCAAGCAAGAGGAAACATTTTGGGTAAAAAGTTATTTGTGCTTTGTGATTGCTACAGTGGTATTGTATTGGATATTATTGTGTACACTGGAAGTTAAAATTGCAAGATACCAGGGGGTTTTGGGATTCTGGTGATGTGGTTAGAACAATGATGGAGCCATATCTTGGAAGGGGGATATATTATATACTGATAACTGGTACACAAGCCCCCCCCTGTGATTTTTTGCAGTGAACTTGAAATGTGTGCGGAACAGGGGGGAAATCGAAGATACCCAGGTTCAATGCAGGCACTCGAGAGGTAGTAGGGTTTGCTGCCAATGACATCATGGCATTTCGTGGCATGACAAACGGGTGTCACACTGTTGTCATCAATTCACCCCCGAAATGACAGACACTGGCAGGGTGAGTAAAAGACCAATGAACCCATTCTAAAACCTTCACTGTGATTGACCCCCCCAATATGCGCTTGGGACAAATTTAAAGCAGATTGGGTTTGCTGATTGTGTTCGCAAGATTTTAAGTGGTACATAAAACTCTTTTTCACATTCTGGGCATTTCCATGCTCAATGCTTATAATATTTTCATAAGTTGAAGACCGAAACAAACCACCATATGGCGAATTTTGTTTGTCTGTTTGATAAATAATATTTAAGTACCAAGGAGCAACACCTGCAATAGAAACCCCCCCAACACCAATCATCTACACCTACCCTCTTTTGAGGCCTTGGACCCCAAAGGGGTTTAAACACTACAATTATCTAACCTTTAAAACCAGTATAATTATTGTGTCACTATAGAGAAGATCTAGTATAAGACTGCCTGAAATGCTTAGGGATACCTAGGCTACGGGCCCTTTTTGTAATAATTATTTCATAAAATTTACAAATACCATAAAATATTTTTGTAATATTATCAGAAATAGAGTTGAATTGAATTGAATGCAACAGGCAGCAGGTGCAATTCGCCGGCCACCTA
>WNWK01024912.1:0-2500 GCA_009830355.1 Cherax destructor
GGGGTTTGGGCTTTTCTGGGAAAACTATTTTTCAGCTAAAATACTTAGATTTTCCCTTTTAAATAAATTTCTACTTAAAATTTATGGAAAAAAAAAAATTTTATGATTTTCTTTTGGAAGCTTATAAATTTATTTTATCTAAAAAAAAATTTTTTTAAAAATCGAAAATCCCTTTAAAACGTCAAAAATGCAATAAAAACAAATTTATAATTTTTTAATATTTTTAAATTTTAAAATTTTTTAAAAAACCCCAAAAAAACTATAAAAATCAATATTTTTAGAATTTTCATATTATTTTGAAAATACATGAAAAATTAAAAAATCAGAAAAATGTCTAAAAACGTATTTTATTTCATATTTCGGTTTAGGCAGTTTGAGTGCTTTTTTGGCAAAACTCATTTTTTAGCTAAAATACTTAGATTTTCACACTTTTAAATAAATTTACTCAATTGAAATTTATGGGAAAATAAAAAATTTAGATTTTCTTTTAGGAAGCTTACATAGTATATTTTATCTAAAAAAATAGTTTTCAGAAAATCATGAAAAGTTAAATCGTCAAAAAACAATAAAATCAATTTTTAAGCATTTTAATATTTATTAATTATTTAATTTTTAAAAATCCCTTAAAAAATATAAAAATCAATATTTTTATAGAATATTTCAATTATTTTCAAAATACATGAAAATTAAAACTCGAAAAATGTCTAAAATCATTTTATTGATATTTCGACGTTTTGAGCGTTTATGCTTTTCTTGCAAACTCTTTTTCAGCTAAAATACTTAGATTTTCACACTTTTAAATAGAATTTCTATCAATTGAAATTTATGGAAAATGGGGAAATTTTATGATTTTTTTGGAAGCTTACTATAGGTATATTTTCTAAAAAATAGTTTTCAGAAAATCCTTAAAAAACCTTTAAATTTAAAAATGCAATAAAATCAAGTTTTATAGCATTTTTGAATTTTTTAATTATTTACATATTTTTAAAAAATCCATTAAAAAACTATAAAAATCAATATTTTTATAGAATATTTCATTTTTTTCGAAAAATACATGAAACTAGAAAATGTGCTAAACTCGTATTTTATTGCATATTTCGACGTTTAGACGGTTTGAGTGCTTTTCTGAAAACTCATTTTCAGCTAAAATACTTAGATTTTCACTTTTAAATAAATTTCTTCTGCAATTGAAATTTATGGGAAAAGTAACAAAATTTTATGATTTTCTTTTAGGAAGCTTACTTATAGGTATATTTTATCTAAAAAATAGTTTTCAGAAAATCCTTGAAAATGCCTTAAATCGTCAAAAAATGCAATAAAATCAAGTTTTATAGCATTTTTAATATTTATTAATTATTTACATATTTTAAAAAATCCCATTAAAAATCTATAAAAATCAATATTTTTATAGAATATTTCATATTATTTTCGAAAATACATGAACATTAAAAGCTCAGAAAAATGTGCTAAAATCGTATTTTATTGCATATTTCGACGTTTTAGAGCGTTTGAGTGCTTTTCTGGCAAAACTCATTTTCAGCTAAAATACTTAGATTTTCACACTTTTAAATAGAATTTCTCTGCAATTGAAATTTATGGGAAAAGTAAGCAAAATTTATGATTTTCTTTTAGGAAGCTTACTATAGGTATATTTTATCTAAAAAAATAGTTTTTCAGAAAATCCTTGAAAATGCTTAAATCGTCAAAAATGCAATAAAATAAGTTTTTTAGCATTTTTGAATATTTATTAATTATTTACATATTTTTAAAAAAACCATTAAAAAACTATAAAAATCAATATTTTATAGAATATTTCATATTATTTTCGAAAATACATGAAAAAAAATCAGAAAAATGTGCTAAATCGTATTTTATTGCATATTTCGACGTTTTAGAGCGTTTGAGTGCTTTTCTGGCAAACTTTATTTTCAGCTAAATCTTAGATTTTCACCTTTTAAATAGAATTTCTCTGCAATTGAAATTTATGGGAAAAGTAAGCAAAATTTTATGATTTTCTTTGGAAGCTTACTTATAGGTATATTTTATCTAAAAATAGTTTTCGAAAATCCTTGAAAATGCCTTAATCGTCAAAAAATGCAATAAAAAAAAGTTTTATACATTTTAATATTTATTAAATTTTTTACATATTTTTAAAAAAACCCATTAAAAAACTATAAAATCAATATTTTTTTAGAAAATTTTTTTTATTTTTGAAAATACATAAACATTAAAAAGCTCAGAAAAATGTGCAAAAACTATTTTATTGCATATTTCGACGTTTTAACGGTTTAGTCTTTTTTGGCAAAACTCATTTTTTGTAAAATACTTAATTTTCACACTTTTAAATAAATTTCTCAATTGAAATTTATGGGAAAAGTAAGCAAAATTTTATGATTTTCGGAAAACTTACTATATATATTTTATCTAAAAAAAATTTTCGAAAATCCTTTAAAATCTTTAAATCTAAAAAAAGCAATAAAATAAGTTTTATAGCATTTTT
>WNWK01024912.1:7500-29121 GCA_009830355.1 Cherax destructor
AGGTGTTGTACATATGTCTCATTCATCAGTAAAGACACGCAGGTGTTGTACGTGTCTCATTCATCAGTAAAGACACCCAGGTGTTGTACATGTGTCTTATTCATCAAAGAAGACACCCAGGTGTTGTACATGTGTCTCATTCACCAGTAAAGACACCCAGGTGTTGTACATGTGTCTCATTATTCAATAAAGACACCCATGTTTTGTTCATGTGTCTCATTCATCAACAAAGACACACAGGTGTTGTTCATGTGTCTCATTAATAAAAAAAGACACGCAGGTGTTGAACATGTGTCTCATTCATCAATAAAGACACACAGATGTACACGTGTCTCATTCATAAAAAAAGACCCATGTGTTGTACATGTGTCTTATTCATCAATAAAGATACACAGGTGTTGTACACGTGTCTCATTCATAAACAAACAGGTGTTGTACATATGTCTCATTCATCAAAAAAGACACGCAGGCGTTGCACATGTGTCTCAATCATCTATAAAGACACGCAGGTGTTATACATGTGTCTCATTCATCAATAAAGACACCCAGGTGATGTACATGTGTCTTATTCATTAAACAATACTCGCAGGTGTTGTACATGTGTCTCACTCGTCAATAAAAACATCCAGGTGTTGTACATGTGTCTTTTTCATCAATAAAGACACCTAGGTGTTGTTCATGTGTCTTATTCATCACTAAAGACACCCTAGTGTTGTACATGTGTCTTATTCATCAATAAAGACATCCAGGTGTTTTAAATGTGTCTTATTCATCAATAAAGACCTCAAGGTGTTGTACATGTGTCTCATTCATCAATAAAGTCACCCAGGTGTTGTACATGTGCCTTATTCATTATTAAAGACACCCAGGTATTGTACATGTGTCTTATTTATCAATAAAGACACCAATTTGTGGTACTTGTGTCTCATTCATCAATAAAGACACGCAGGTGTTGTACATGTGTCTCATTCATCAATAAAGACACCCAGGTGTTGTACATGTGTTTTATTCATCAATAATAACTCGCAGATGTTGTAAATGTGTCTCATTCATCAATAAAGACACCCATGTCTTGTACTTGTGTCTCATTCATCAATAAAGACACGCAGGTGTTGTACATGTGTCTCATTCATCAATAATGACACCCAAGTGTTGGACATGTGTCTCATTCATCAATAAAGACACCCATGTCTTGTACATGTGTCTCATTCACCAATAAAGACACGCAGGTGTTGTACATGTGTCTTATTCATCAATAAAGACACCTAGGTGTTGTAAATGTGTCTTATTCATCATTAAAGACGCCCAGGTGTTGTACATGTGTCTTATTCATCAATAAAGACATCCAGGTGTTTTAAATGTTTCTTATTCATCAATAAAGACCCCAGTGTTGTACATGTGTCTCATTCATCAATAAAGACACCAGGTGTTGTACATGTTCTCATTCATCAATAAAGACACCAGGTGTTGTACATGTTCTATTTCATCAATAAAGACACCCAGGGTTGTACATGTGTCTCATTCATCAATAAAGTACCCAGGTGTTGACATGTGCCTTATTCATCAATAAAGACACCAGGTGTTGTACATGTGTCTCATTCATCAATAAAGACACCCAGGTGTTGTACATGTGTCTAATTCATCAATAATGACTCGCAGATGTTGTAAATGTGTCTTATTCATCAATAAAGACACCCAGGTGTTGTACATGTGTCTTATTCATCAATAGAGACTCCCAGGTGTTGTACATATGTCTTATTCATTAATAAAGACACCCATGTGTTGTACATGTGTCATATTCATCAATAAAGACTCCCAGGTGATATACATGTGCCTTATTCATCAATAAAGACACCCAGGTGTTGTACATGTGTCTCATTCATCAATAAAGACTCGCAGATGTTGTAAATGTGTCTCATTCATCAATAAAGACACCCATGTCTTGTACATGTGTCTCATTCATAAATAAAGACAAACAGGTGTTGTACATGTGTCTCATTCATCAATAACGACACCCAAGTGTTGGACATGTGTCTCATTCATCAATAAAGATACCAGGTGTTGTACATGTGTCTTTTTCAATAATAAAGATACCCAGGTGTTGTACATGTGTCTTATTCATCAATAAAGACTCCAGGGTTATACTGTGTCTTATTCATCAATAAAGACACCCAGGTGTTGTACATGTGTCTTATTCATTAATAAAGACACCCAGGTGTTACATGTGTCTCATTCATCAATAAAGATACCCAGGTGTTGTACATGTGTCTTATTCATAATAAAGACACCCAGGTGTTGATACATGTGTCTTATTCTTCAATAAAGACACCCAGTGTTGTACATGTGTCTTATTCATCAATAAAGACACCCAGGTGTTGTCATGTGTCTTATTCATCAATAAAGACACCCAGGTGTTGTCATGTGTCTTATTCATGAATAAAGACCCCAGGTGTTGTACATGTGTCTTATTCATCAATAAAGACACCCAGGTATTTTACATGTGTCTTTTTCAACAATAAAGACACTATGTGTTTTACATGTGTCGTATTCATCAATAAAGACTCCCAGGTGTTGTACATGTGTTTTATTCATCAATAAAGTCACCCAGTTGTTTTACATGAGTCTTATTCATCCGTAAAGACACCCAGATGATGTACCTGTGTCTTATTCATCAATAAAAACACCCGAATGTTGTACATGTGTCTTATTCATCAATAAAGACACCCAGGTTTTGTCCATGTGTCTTATTCATGAATAAAGACACCCAGGTGTTGTGCATGTGTCTTATTAATCAATAAAGACACCCAGATGTTGTTCATGTGTTTTATTCATGAATAAAGACACCCAGGTGTTATACATGTGTCTTATTCTTCAAAAAAGACACCAGATGTTGTACATGTGTCTTATTCATCAAATAAAGACACCAGGTGGTGTTCATGTGTCTTATTCATCAATAAAGACACCCAGGTGTTGTCATGTGCCTTATTCATCAATAAAACCCAGGTGTTGTACATGTGTCTTATTCATCAATAAAGACACCCAGGTATTGTACATATGTCTTATTCATCAATGAAGACACCCAGGTGTTATACATGTGTCTTATTCATCAATAAAGGCACCTAGGTGTTGTGCATGTGTCTTATTCATCAAAAAAGACACCCAGGTGTTATACATGTGTCTTATTCTTCAGAAAAGTCAGACAGGTGTTGTACATGTGTCTTATTATTCAATAAAGACTCCCAGATGTTGTACCTGTGTCTTATTCATCAATAAAGAGAATCAGGTGTTGTTCATGTGCCTTATTCATCAATAAAGACACCTAGGTGTTATACATGTGTCTTATTCATCAATAAAGACACCCAGGTGTTGTTCATGTGTCTTATTCATCAATAAAGACACCCAGGTGTTGTTCATGTGTCTTATTAATCAATAAAGACTCCCAGAGATGTCTGTGCTTATTCATCATAGACACCCGTGTTGACATGTGTCTTATTCATCAATAAAGACACCCAGGTTTGTCCATGTGTCTTATTCATGAATAAAGACACCCAGGTGTTGTACATGTGTCTTATTAATCAATAAAGACACCCAGGTGTTGTTCATGTGTTTTATTCATAATAAAGACAACCAGGTGTTATACATGTGTCTTATTCTTCAAAAAAGACACCCAGATGTTGTACCTGTGTCTTATTCATCAATAAAGAGAACCAGGTGGTGTTCATGTGCCTTATTCATCAATAAAGACACCCAGGAGTTGTTCATGTGCCTTATTCATCAATAGACACCCAGGTGTTGTACATGTGTCTTTTTCATCAATAATGACACCCAGGTATTGTACATATGTCTTATTCATCAATGAAGACACCCAGGTGTTATACATGTGTCTTATTCATCAATAAAGGCACCTAGGTGTTGTGCATGTGTCTTATTCATCAAAAAAGACACCCAGGTGTTATACATGTGTCTTATTCTTCAAAAAAGTCACCTAGGTGTTGTACATGTGTCTAATTATTCAATAAAGACTCCCAGATGGTGTACCTGTGTCTTATTCATCAATAAAGAGAATCAGGTGTTGTTCATGTGCCTTATTCATCAATAAAGACACCTAGGTGTTATACATGTGTCTTATTCATCAATAAAGACTCCCAGGTGTTGTTCATGTGTCTTATTCATCAATAAAGACACCCAGGTGTTGTTCATGTGTCTTATTCATCAATAAAGACTCCCAGGTATTGTACATGTGTCTTATTCATCAATAAAGACACAGGTGTTGTACATATGTGTTATTCATCAATAAAGACATCCATGTATTGTACATATGTCTTATTCATCATTGAAGACACCCAGGTGTTATACATGTGTTTTATTCATCAATAAAGACAACCTGGGTATTGTACATGTGTCTTATTATAATAAAGACACAGGTGTTGTACATTGTCTTATTCATCAAGTAAAGACACCTCAGGAATTGTAACTGTGTTATGTCATAATAAAGACAACTGGGTGTGGTAATGTGATCTTATTAAAAAAGACACCAGGGTTGTAGATGTTATTATCAAAAGAAGACTGAGAGAGAGAGATGAGACTGGAATGAGAGAGGAGAGATAGAGAGGATGGAAGATGAATCGAGAGAGAGAGAGAGAGAGAGAGAGAAGAGAGAGAAGAGAGAGAGAGAGAGAGAAGAGAGAGAGAGAGAAGAGGAGAGAGAGAGAGAGAGAGAGAGAGAGAGAGAGAGAGAGAGAGAGAGAGAGAGAGAGAGAGAGAGAGAGAGAGAGAGAGAGAGAGAGAGGAGAGAGAGAGAGAGAGAGAGAGAGAGAGAAAGAGCGTGAGAGAGAAAGTGAGATAGTGAGAGTGAAAGATTTAAAGTGAGAGAGAGAAAGTGAGATAGTGAGAGTGAAAGATTTAAAGTGAGAGAGAGAAAAATATAGTATTAAAGTTCAAGGCAAATGTTCAAGGTCAAAGTTCAAGGTCAAAGTTCAAACTCAAAGTTCAAGGTCAAGGTTCAAAGTATAATGTCAAGTTCAAGGTCAAGGTTCAAAGTCAAAGTTCAAGGTCAAAATTTAAGGTCAGAGTTCAAGGTCAAAGTTCAAGGTTTAAGTTCAGGGTCAAAGTTGAAGGTCAAAGTTGAAGGTCAGAGTTCAAAGTCTAAGTTCAGGGACAAAGTTCAAAGTCAAAGGTAATTGACACTTTATACTAACGACAACAACAACACTCAACACAGAGAATAAACAACACACATTGTGTACACATGACACACTGTATACACAACACACACTGTGTACACAACACACACTCTGTACACAACACTTGGGTGACATTCGAGGAAAAAGAACCACCCAATGAAATTGACATTCAATCAGAAATTATTCGAAACAAAATCCTGCCGCGGAACCTACTGTTAAAGGTTTCACAAAAATAATAGTGAGTGTACCTCGACCTCGACAGAACACAAAAAGAGAGAGAATAAGAATGCATCAGAGTCAGAAAGGGGAGACAGGGCAGGTACTGAAAAACAGGGTAGCACATCCTTGAAGGGAACAGCTATCACAACTGCACACAGACCCGCCCACAACATCACCTCAACCCCTAGCAACCCACACCAACCAAACACAGAGCCACACTCCACACCCACAGTCCCTCCCTCCCAGCACTAATACTGTCACACCTGCAGACTACCATCCAGACCAGCCTACCACACCCACAGCCTGCACCAACCCCTCCCACCCATCCAGAGTACAGTTCTAGACAGGAAGCTGAAGGTGTGGTACACCAATGCAGACGGAATAACAAATTAGAATGAGGAGTGGCAGGAAAGAATCACTGAGGCATCCTCGGACATCATATCTCTCACAGAGACAAAGCTTACAGGAAGGTGATAACAGATGCAATCTTGCCGACTAGATTTCAGATCCTGGGGAATGATAGAGGGAACAGAGGGAGAGGAGGAGTTGCACTGCTCAACAAGAACCAATTGTGTTTTGATGAGATGAGAGAACTACTCAGAGTAGTACCAGATGACTACATAGTAGTAACACTTATACTGGGGGACCAAAAGAGATGATAGTGATGTACAACCCACCACCCAAGAGCAGGAGACCAAGACAAGTGAACAATGTGAGCAACATAGTGATGGTGGACACACTAGCCAAGGTGGTCAGAAGGACCCACATGAGTAGGACCAGTTACTCATCATTGGGGATTTCAACCAGAAGGAGATTGACTGGAAAAACCTTGAACCAAACAGGGGAACAGAAACGTGGAGAGCCAAGATGCTGGAAGCAGTAGTGGAAAACCTCATACATCAACATATTAGGAACACAACCAGTGAGGGAGAGAGGAGAGGATGAACCAGCAAGACTGGACCTCATATTCACCTTGAGTAGTTCAGACATTGAGAACATTACATATGAAAGGCCATTAGGCACTAGTGATCATGAGGTCCTGAACTTAGAATACATTGAAGGGTTAGTAGTGGAAAATGAAGCAGAACGGGAAGAACCAAAGAAGCCAGACTTCCAAAAGTAAACTACACAAGTGTAAGGAAATTAGGTGTGGAGTGAACCATAGCTTACCATGAGTGGAGTGAACCATGGTTTACCAGGAGGTGTGAAGTGAACCATGGTTTACCAGGAGGTGTGAAGTGAACCATGGTTTACCAGGAGGTGTGGAGTAACCATGGTTTACCAGGTGTGAAGTGAACCATGGTTTACCAGGAGGTGTGAAGTGAACCATGGTTTACCAGGAGGTGTGGAGTTAACCATGGTTTACCAGGAGGTGTGAAGTGAACCATGGTTTATGAGGTGTGGATTGAACCATGGTTTACCAGGTGTGGAGTGAACCATGGTTTACCAGGAGGTGCGGAGTAAACAATGGTTTACCATGAGGTGTGAAGTGAACCATGGTTTACCAGGAGGTGTGGAGTGAACCATGGTTCACCAGGTGTGGAGTGAACCATGGTTTACAAGGTGTGGAGTGAACCATGGTTTACCAGGAGGTGTGGAGTGAACCATGGTTTACCAGGTGTGGAGTGAACTATGTTTTACCAGGAAGTGAGGAGTGAACCATGTTTTACCAGGAAGTGAGGAGTGAACCATGGTTTACCAGGTGTGAAGTGAACCATGGTTTACCAGAAGGTTTGGAGTGAACCATGGTTTACCAAGAGGTGTGCAGTGAACCATTGTTTACCAGGAGGTGTGAAGTGAACCATGGTTTACGAAGAGGTGTGGAGTGAACCATGGTTTACCAGGTGTGGAGTGAACCATGGTTTACCAGGTGTGGAGTGAACCATGGTTTACCAGGAGTGGAGTGAACCATAGTTTACAAGGTGTGACGTGAACCATGGTTTACCAGGAGGTGTGGAGTAAACCATGGTTTACCACGAGGTGTGAAGTGAACTATGGATTACCGGGTGTGAAGTGAACCATGGTTTACCAGGAGGTGTGGAGTGAACCATGGTTTACCAGGAGGTGTGGAGTGAACCATGGTTTACCAGGAATTGTGAAGTGGACCATGGTTTACCAGGAGGTGTGGAGTGGACCATGGTTTACCAGGAGGTGTGAAGTGAACCATAGTTTACAAGGTGTGAAGTGAACCATGGTTTACCAGGAGGTGTGGAGTAAACCATGGTTTACCAGGAGGTGTGAAGTGAACTATGGTTTACCAGGTGTGAAGTGAACCATGGTTTAACTATGAAGTGTGAAGTGAACCATGGTTTACCTGTATGTGTGAAATGAACTACTGTTTACCAAGAGGGTGGAGTGAACCATGGTTTACCAGGAGGTGTGGAGTGAACCATGGTTTACCAGGAAGTTTGAAGTGAACCATAGTTTACCATGTGTGAAGTGAACCATGGTTTACCGGGACGTGTGAAGTGAACCATGGTTTACTAGGAAGTGTGAAGTGAACCATGGTTTACCAGTAGTTGTGAAGTGAACCATGGTTTATCTGGAGGTGTGGAGTGAACCATGGTTTACCAGTAGTTGTGAAGTGAACCATGGTTTACCAGGAAGTGTGAAGTGAACCATGGTTTACCAGTAGTTGTGAAGTGAACCATGGTTTACCAGGAAGTGTGAAGTGAATAATGGTTTACCAGGAAGTGTGAAGTGAACCATGGTTTACCAGTAGGTGTGAAGTGAACCATGGTTTATGAGGAGTTGTGGAGAGAACCATGGTTTACCTGTAGGTGTGAAATGAACTATGGTTTAACAGGAAGTGTGGAGTGAACCATGGTTTACCAGAAGGTGTGAAGTGAACCATGGTTTAACCAGGAAGTGTGGAGTGAACCATGGTTTACCTGTATGTGTGAAATGAACTATGGTTTACCAAGAGGTGTGGAGTGAACCATGGTTTACCAGGTGTGAATTGAACCATGGTTTACCAGGTGTGGAGTGAACCATTGTTTATCAGGAGGTGTGGAGTGAACCATGGTTTACCAGGTGTGGAGTGAACCATTGTTTATCAGGAGGTGTGGAGTGAACCATGGTTTACCAGATGGTGTGGAGTGAACCATGGTTTACAAGGTGTGGAGTGAACCATGGTTTACCAGGTGTGAAGTGAACCATGGTTTACTAAGAGGTGTGAAGATTACCATGGTTTACAAGGATATGTGGAGTGAACCATGGTTTACTAGGTGTGAAGTGAACCATGGTTTACCGGGAGGTGTGAAGAGAACCATGGTTTACAAGGATGTGTGGAGGGAACCATGGTTTACCAGAAGGTGTGGAGCGAACCATGGTTTAACAGGAGTTAAGTGAACCATGGTTTACCAGGAGGTGTGGAGAGGCGGAAGTGAAGAGTAAACTCAGATGAGTCACAGGGATGTTAGGAAGTGTTTCTTCAGTCACAGAGTTGTCAGGAAGTGGAATAGTCTGTCAAGTGATGTAGTGGAGGCAGGATCCATACATAGCTTTAAGAAGAGGTATAATAAAGCTCACGGAGAAGGGAGAGAGTGGACCTAGTGGCGACCAGTGAAGAGGCGGGGCCAGGAGCTATGTCTCGACCCCTGCAACCACAACTAGGTGAGTACAACTAGGTGAGTACAACTAGGTGAGTACACAGTCTGGAGGTCCCAAGGTGGTAATTGCAGTGATGTATAACCCACCACAGAACAGCAGGAGGCCAAGGCAAGAGTATGATGAGAGTAATAGAGCGATGGTTGACACACTGGCTGAAGTGGCCAGAAGGGCTCATGCGAGCAGGGCGAAGCTACTGATCATGGGTGACTTCAACCACAAGGAAAATAGACTGGGAGAACATGGAGCCACATGGGGGCCAAGAAACGTTGAGGGCTAAGATGATGGAGGTGGTGCTGGAAAACCTCATGTACCAACATGTAAGAAACACTACCAGAGAGAGAAGAAAGGATGAACCAGCAAGAATGGACCTAGTATTCACCTTGAGTAGTGCAGACATTGAGGACATCACATATGAAAGACCCCTTGGGGTAAGTGATCACATGGTTCTGAGCTTCGAATACACAGTAGAGTTACAAGTGGAGAGGGAAGCAGGAAGGGCTGGACGAATGAAGCCAAACTACAAGAAAGGGGACTACGTGGGCATGAAGAACTTCCTGCACGGGGTTCAGTGGGACAGAGAGCTGGCAGGGAAGTCAGTAGACGAGATGATGGAATATGTGACAACAATTTGCAAGGAAGCTGAGGAGAGGTTTGTACCCAAGGGAAACAGAAATAACGAGAAAGCCAGGATGATCCCATTGTTCACCCAAAGGTGGAGAGACCAAAACCAAGTGTGCCAGGGAATGGAAGAAGTATAGAAGGCAAAGGACCCAGGATAATAAGGAGATCAGTCGTAGAGCCAGAAATGAATATGCACAGGTAAGAAGGGAGACCAAACGACAATATGAAAATGACATAGCAGCGAAAGCCAAATCTGACCCGAAGCTGTTGTACAGCCACATCAGGAGGAGAACAACAGTCAAGGACCAGGTGATCAGGCTGAGGAAGGAAGGAGGAGAGATCATAAGAAATGACCGCGAAGTATGTGAGGAACTCAACATGAGATTTAAAGACTTATTTTCAGTGGAGACAGAAAGGACTTCTGATCAACGGAGAGGTGGGGTACACCATCAGGTGCTGGATACAATACACACAACTGAGGAGGAAGTGAAGAGGCTGCTAAGCGAGTTAGATACCTCAAAGGCGATGGGGCCGGATAACATCTCTCCATGGGTCCTGAGAGAGGGAGCAGAGGAGCTATGTGTACCACTAACAACAATCTTCAACACATCTATGGAAACAGGGCAACTACCTGAGGTATGGAAGACAGCAAATGTTGTCCCAATTTTTTTAAAAAAGGAGACAGACACGAAGCACTAAACTAGAGACCAGTGTCACATAAGAACATGAGACTGGAGGAACACTACAGAATGCCTACTGGCCCATACGAGGCAGGTCCTTATCAAAACCATCCCTACCCAAAACTACCCAAGAATTTACTCCCGTACCCACAACACCAATCAAACCCAGCCCCTCCCACTCATATATTTGTCCAATCGCTTTTTAAAGCCACCCAAGGTCCTAGCCTCTATCACCCTATACGGAAGATTGTTCCACGCATCCACAACTCTGTTCGAAAACCAGTACTTGCCTATGTCCTTTCTAAATCTAAGTTTATCTAACTTAAATCCGTTATTCCTTGTTCTTACCTGACTCAATATTCTCAGTGACTTATTAATATGGGAACTTTGATGTCATTGCAATAACTGAAACATGGTATAATATAAAGAGTTGGGATATGATTGCTGAGTGTCATATTCAGGGGTTTAAGTTGTTCCATGTAGATAGATATAATGGGAAAGGGGGTGGAGTTGCATTATATGTACGAGAAAATATAAATTGCTGCATAAAAACAGGCATAAAAATAGATGGATCATTAACAGAATCTGTTTGGGTAGAGTTTCTAGAAGGTCAAGAAAAACTGATTGTAGGTGTAATATACCGACCTCCAGGCTTGGATCACGATAGAGGGAGACTTCTTTGGGACGAAATTGTTAGGGCTTCTAGACACAATAACGTAGTGATAGTAGGGGATTTTAACTTTAGTCAAATTGACTGGACTTCTTTGACCGGTAATCTGGAGTCCAGTGACTTTATGGAAGTAGTTCAGGACTGTTTTCTGAAGCAGTGTGTGACGGAGCCTACCAGAGGTAATAATTTGCTCGACCTAGTCTTGTCAAATAAAGAAACCCTTGTAAATAATCTGGAGATCACTGAAGAGCTTGGCGCAAGTGATCACAAATCCATTACTTTTAATATTACCTGTGAGTACGAGAATAGGGATAATACGGTAAAAGTTCCTGATTTTCGTTCTGCCGACTATACTGGACTTAGAGAACACCTGTCTAATCTCGACTGGGGTAATCTAGCTAACGATTACGATGGGATCTGCGTTTATGATTTTTTTCTTAATAATGTACAACGAGCACAGAGTATATTTATTCCCTAGAGAGAATTTAGGTCAAATAATAACGATCCCAAATGGATTAACAGGAGGCTAAAACAGCTATTAGGGGAGAAAAGAGGAATTTATAGGCGCATCAAAAGAGGAGATGTTAACCTTATTGACCAATATGTTCAGTTGAGAAGAGAAGTAAAAAAGGGGATTAGAAAGGCTAAACGTGACTATGAGATTAAGGTTGCTAATGAATCAAAGACTAATCCAAAAGGGTTCTTTCAAGTGTATAGGACGAAGGTGAGGGAAAAGGTAGGACCTCTGAAAATTGGGAATGGACAGCTGACGGATAACGAACTGGAAATGTGTTCTCTATTTAATGACTATTTTTTTTATCAGTCTTTACACAAGAAGACGTAAATGAGATTCCAGAAATTAACAATTATTCAGTTCCTGAAGAATTCAAGTTAACTAATATTACTGTCACGAGGGATATGGTTATCAAACAGACAAATTAATGTCTTGGTCTGAAAAGTGGCAGATGAAGTTCAATGTGGACAAGTGTAAGGTACTAGTCCTTGGTAATGAAAATATCCCTCGAATTTATAAACTAGGTGAAGTAGAGCTTGATCATACAGAATGTGAAAAAGACTTGGGAGTCATGTTAAGCAGAAATCTAAAGCCAAGACAACAGTGCCTAAGTGTGCGCAATAAGGCTAACAGATTACTAGGATTTATTTCAAGAAGTATAAGCAACAGAAGTCCAAAAGTTATTTTACAGCTCTATACTTCACTAGTGAGACCTCATTTGGATTATGCAGCTCAGTTTTGGTCTCCTTACTACAGGATGGATATAGATTCATTAGAGAACATACAAAGAAGAATGACTAAAATGATTTACAGTATAAGAAATCTCCCGTATGAAGATAGACTTAGAGCGTTGAATCTCCACTCTCTGGAGAGACGTAGAATGAGGGGAGATATCATCGAGGTGTACAAGTGGATGATGGGCATAAACAAAGGAGATATTAATAAAATACTGAGGATATCGAACCAAGTAAGAACGAGAAATAACGGATTTAAATTGGATAAATTTAGATTTAGAAAGGACATAGGCAAGTACTGGTTTTCGAACAGAGTTGTAGATGCGTGGAACAATCTTCCGAGTAGGGTGATAGAGGCTAGGACCTTGGGTGGCTTTAAAAAGAGATTGGACAAATATATGAGTGGGAGGGGCTGGGTTTGATTGGTGTCGTGAGTACGGGAATAAATTCTTAGGTAGTGGTGGTTTTGATAAGGACCTGCCTTGTATGGGCCAGTAGGCCTTCTGCAGTGTTCCTCCATTCTTATGTTCTTATGTTCTCATTCTACGTCTCTCCAGAGAGTTGGTAAATTAGACACATATGCAACACTTGGGTATCTTTATTGAGGAAACGTTTCGCCACACAGTGGCTTCATCAGTCCAATACATTGTAGAATCATGAAGAACAGGAGGAGTCGGTTCTCTGAACCATTCATCTACATCCTGTCTGACACAGCAACATCTTGGTGTCTTAATACAGGGTTTTCTTCGCTTGCCTAACCCTTGGAAGTCTATCTTCATACGGGAGATTTCTTATACTGTAAATCATTTTAGTCATTCTTCTTTGTATGTTCTCCAATGAATCTATATCCATCCTGTAGTAAGGAGACCAAAACTGAGCTGCATAATCCAAATGAGGTCTCACTAGTGATGTATAGAACTGTAAAATAACTTTTGGACTTCTATTGCTTATACTTCTTGAAATAAATCCTAGTAATCTGTTAGCCTTATTGCGCACACTTAGGCACTGTTGTCTTGGCTTTAGATTTCTGCTTACCATGACTCCCAAGTCTTTTTCACATTCTGTATGATCAAGCTCTACTTCACCTAGTTTATAAATTCGAGGGATATTTTCATTACCAACGACTAGCACCTTACACTTGTCCACATTGAACTTCAACTGCCACTTTTCAGACCAAGACATTAATTTGTCCAAATCCTCCTGGAATTCACTGGTATCCTCCTCAGAATGAATCATACGGCCTATTTTTGTATCATCAGCAAATTTACTCATGTCACTTGCAATTCCTTCATCAAGGTCATTTATGTAAATTATGAACAACAATGGGCCTAAAACTGATCCTTGTGGAACGCCACTAGTGACTAATCCCCATTCAGATTTGACCCCATTAATGGAAACTCTCTGCTTTCTATTGGTAAGTCATGTTTCTATCCATGCTAGAACTTTACCTCCTATACCATGAGCTGCCACCTTTCTTAAGAGTCTCTTGTGAGGTACTCTATCGAAGGCCTTACTGAAATCCAAGTAAACTATATCATATTCTTTATCACTGTCTACTGCCTCAAATGTTTTATTGAAAAACGTCAGTAAATTTGTTAGGCAGGAACGACCTCTCGTGAACCCATGCTGAGATTCATTAATCAAATTATGTTCTTCAAGGTGACTTCTAATAATATCAGCTATAATTGATTCTAATAATTTGCCTACTATAGATGTGAGGCTTATTGGACGGTAATTTGATGGAATTGACTTATCCCCTGATTTGAATATAGGAACTACATTAGCTATCTTCCACATCTCTGGCACAATACCAGTTAGGATGGACGTATTAAACACATTCGTTAATGGCTGACTAAGTTCCATCTTGCATTCTTTAAGTACCCTGGAAAACAACTCGTCGGGTCCCGGGGACTTATTTTGCTTCAGTTTATCTATTTGTTTGATAACCATGTCCCTCGTGACAGTAATATTAGTTAACTTGAATTCTTCAGGAACTGAATAATTGTTAATTTCTGGAATCTCATTTACGTCTTCTTGTGTAAAGACTGACAAAAAATAGTCATTAAATAGAGAACACATTTCCAGTTCGTTATCCGTCAGCTGTCCATTCCCAATTTTCAGAGGTCCTACCTTTTCCCTCAATTCGTCCTATACACTTGAAAGAACACTTTTGAATTAGTCTTTGATTCATTAGCAACCTTAATCTCATAGTCACGTTTAGCCTTTCTAATCCCCTTTTTTACTTCTCTTTTCAACTGAACATATTGGTCAATAAGGTTAACATCTCCTCTTTTGATGCGCCTATAAATTCCTCTTTTCTCCCTAATAGATGTTTTACCTTCTGTTAAACCATTTGGAGATCGTTATTATATGACCTAAATTCTGTCTGGGGAATAAACATACTCTGTGCACATTGTACATTATTAAGAAAAAAATCATAAACGCAGATCCCATCGTAATCGTTAGCTAGATTACCCCAGTCGAGATTAGACAGGTGTTCTCTAAGTCCAGTATAGTCGGCAGAACGAAAATCAGGAACTTTTACCGTATTATCCCTATTCTCGTACTCACAGGTAATATTAAAAGTAATGGATTTGTGATCACTTGCGCCAAGCTCTTCAGTGATCTCCAGATTATTTACAAAGGTTTCTTTATTTGACAAGACTAGGTCGAGCAAATTATTACCTCTGGTAGGCTCCGTAACACACTGCTTCAGAAAACAGCCCTGAACTACTTCCATAAAGTCACTGGACTCCAGATTACAGGTCAAAGAAGTCCAGTCAACTCGACTAAAGTTAAAATCCCCTACTATCACTACGTTATTATGTCTAGAAGCCCTAACAATTTCGTCCCAAAGAAGTCTCCCTCTATCATGATCCAAGCCTGGAGGTCGGTATATTACACCTAGAATCAGTTTTTCTTGGCCGCTACTAGGTCACTCTTCCCGCTCCATGAGCTTTATCATACCTCTTCTTAAAGCTATGTATGGATCCTGCCTCCACTACATCACTACCCAGACTATTCCCCTTCCCGACCACTCTGTGACTGAAAAATACTTCCTAACATCCCTGTGATTCAACTGAGTTTTCTACTTCAAATTGTGACCCCTTGTTGCTGTGTCCCATCTCTGGAACATTCTGTCTCTGTCCACCATGTCGATTCCTCTCAGTCTTTTGTATGTCGATATCATGTCTCCCCTATCTCTCCTGTCCTCCAGTGTCGTCAAGTCGATTTCGCAAAACCCCTCCTCGTAGAACATACCCCTTAGCTCCGGGACTATTCTTGTTGCAAACCTTTGCACTTTCTCTAGTGTGGGTTCCAAACTGGTGCTGCATACTCCAGTATGGGCCTAACGTACACAGTGTACAGGGTCCTGAACGATTCTTTATTAAGATGTCGGAATGCTGTTCTTAGGTTTGCTAGACGCCCATATGCTGCAGCAGTTATTTGGTTGATGCGCCTCAGGAGATGTGCCTGGTGTTATACTCACCCCAAGATCCTTTTCCTTGAGTGAGGTTTGTAGTCTTTGGCCCCCTAGGCCGTACCCTAGGCTGGACCAAGCTTGCAGCCTGTCCAGATCCCTTTGTAGTTCTGCCTGGTCCTCGTCCGATTGAATTCTTCTCATCAACTTCACATCATCTGCAAACAGGGACACTTCGGAGGCAAATTCTTCTGTCATGTCGTTCACAAATACCAGAAACAGCTTTGGTCCTATTACTGACCCCTGTTGAACCCCGCTCGTCAGTGGCGCCCACTCTGACACCTCGCCACGTACCATGACTCGCTCTTGTCTTCCTGACAGGTATTCCCTGATCCATTGGAGTGCCTTCTCTGTTATCCCTGCCTGGTCCTCCAGCTTTTGCACTAATCTCTTGTGTGAAACTGTGTCAAACGCCTTCTTACAGTCCAAGAAAATGCAATCTACCCAACCCTCTCTCTCTTGTCTTACTGCTGTCACCCTGTCATAGAACTCCAGTAGGTTTGTGACACAGGATTTTCCATCCCTGAAACTATGCTGGCTGTTGTTGATAAGTTCATTCCTTTCTAGGTGCTCAACCACTCTTCTCCTGATAATCTTCTCCATGACTTTGCGTACTATACATGTCAGTGACGTAGGCAAGCGTAGAAGTGAGGATTTTGTTAGAAGGTACAGGACAGCAATAGACATAATTAGGAAGAAGGGGGGGGGCGCCCTGTTATATGTGGCATTTTGCCAAGAAGGGGTGTTGGAAATGAATGGCTGTCCAGGACAATTGGTATTAATTGTTGGCTGGACAAACACTGTAAGGATAATGAAGTACCATTCATTGACAACTGGGACCACTTCTATGGCCGAAATGACATGTATGCCAGGGATGGGGTTCATTTATCCAGGGCAGGTGTGGATTTTCTTCCTAGCTCAGTTGAGGGTGTTGTTAGGACTTTAAACTAGGATTAGTTAGATGTATGGGTTTAGAAATGGAAAATAATAAGTATGGATATATTGACTTAGGCTTTGATATTATGAATCATAATAATAACAGTCACTGGGTAATGATAATTACAGAAACTGTGTAAAAGCGAAGATGAATAGGAAAAAGGTGCAGATGAAAAAACATATAACTGTATTTTATGCTAACAGTCGAAGTGCAAGAAATAATATTAATGAATTACGTTTGGTAGCGAGTGCTGGCAACTTTGATGTTATTGCAATAACTGAAACATGGTAGGATTTAAAGAGTCGAGATGTGATTGTTGAGTGTCATATTCAGGGGTTTAAGTTGTTCCATGTAGATAGATATAATGGGAAAGGGGGTGGAGTTGAATTATATGTACGAGAAAATATAAATTGCATAATAAAAACATGTATAAAAAAAGATAGATTAGTAACAGAATCTGTTTGGGTAGAGTTTGTAGAAGGTCAAGAAAAACTAATTCTTGCTGTAATATACCGACCTCCAGGCTTGTAATATACCGACCTCCAGGCTTGTAATATACCGATCTCCAGGTTTGTAATATACCGACCTCCAGGCTTGTAATATACCGATCTCCAGGTTTGTAATATACCGATCTCCAGGCTTGTAATATACCGACCTCCAGGCTTGTAATATACCGATCTCCAGGCTTGGAATATACCGACCTCCAGGCTTGTAATATACCGACCTCCAGGCTTGTAATATACCGACCTCCAGGCTTGTAATATACCGACCTCCAGGCTTGTAATATACCGACCTCCAGGTTTGTAATATACCGATCTCCAGGCTTGTAATATACCGACCTCCAGGCTTGTAATATACCGATCTCCAGGCTTGTAATATACCGACCTCCAGGCTTGTAATATACCGACTCCAGGCTTGTAATATACCGACCTCCAGGCTTTTAATATACCGACCTCCAGGCTTGTAATATACCGATCTCCAGGTTTGTAATATACCGACCTCCAGGCTTGTAATATACCGACCTCCAGGCTTGTAATATACCGACCTCAGGCTTGAATATACCGACCTCCAGGCTTGGAATATACCGACCTCCAGGCTTTTAATATACCGACCTCCAGGCTTGTAATATACCGATCTCCAGGCTTGGAATATACCGACCTCCAGGCTTTTAATATACCGACCTCCAGGCTTGTAATATACCGACCTCCAGGCTTGTAATATACCGATCTCCAGGCTTGGAATATACCGACCTCCAGGCTTGTAATATACCGACCTCCAAGCTTGTAATATACCGACCTCCAGGCTTGGAATATACCGACCTCCAGGCTTGTAATATACCGACCTCCAAGCTTGTAATATACCGACCTCCAGGCTTGTAATATACCGACCTCCAGGCTTGTAATATACCGACCTCCAGGCTTGTAATATACCGACCTCCAAGGCTTGTAATATACCGATCTCCAGGCTTGTAATAAACCGACCTCCAGGCTTGTAATATACCGACCTCCAGGCTTATAATATACCGACCTCCAAGCTTGTAATATACCGACTCCAGGCTTGGAATATACCGACCTCCAGGCTTGTAATATACCGACCTCCAGGCTTGTAATATACCGATCTCCAGGCTTGGAATATACCGACCCCAGGCTTGTAATATACCGACCTCCAGGCTTGTAATATACCGATCTCCAGGCTTGAATATACCGACCTCCAGGCTTGTAATATACCGACCTCCAGGCTTGTAATATACCGACTCTCCAGGCTTGAATATACCGACCTCCAGGCTTGTAATATACCGACCTCCAGGCATATACCCTAATATACCGACCTCCAGGCTTGTAATATACTCCGACACTCCAGGCTTGTAATATACCGACCTCCAGGCTTGTAATATACCGACCTCCAGGCTTGAATGACCTCAGGCTTGATACGATAGGACGAAATTGTTAGGGCTTCTAGACACAATAACGTAGTGATAGTAGGGGATTTTAACTTTAGTCAAATTGACTGGACTTCTTGACCGGTAATCTGGAGTCCAGTGACTTTATGGACGTAGTTCAGGACTGTTTTCTGAAGCAGTGTGTGACGGAGCCTACCAGAGGTAATAATTTGCTCGACCTAGTCTTGTCAAATAAGAAAACACTCGTAAATAATCTGGAGATCGCTGAAGAACTTGGAGCTAGTGATCACAAATCTATCACTTTTAGCATTAACAAAATATATCGCCAGGTCCTGATGAGCTTTTTGCAAGGGTTCTTAAGGAATGCAAAATGGAACTCTGTGAACCAGTATCTAACATTTTTAATTTATCTCTTCAAACAGGTGTAGTGTCTGATACGTGGAAGATGGCTAATGTAATTCCTATTTTTAAAGCAGGGGACAAGTCACTACCGTCAAATTACCGCCCAATAAGCCTGACCTCAATTGTAGGCAAATTACTAGTCAATTATAGCTGATGTTATTAGAAGCCATTTAGATAACAATAATTTGATTAATGATACTCAGCATGGATTCACGAGGGGCCGCTCCTGCCTATCTAATTTATTAACCTTCTTTAGTAAAGCTTTTGAGGCTGTTAATCACAATAAAGAAATCTATATTGTTTATTTAGACTTTAGTAAGGCTTTTGATAGAGTACCGCACCAGAGACTGTTAAAGAAAGTGGCAGCTCATGGCATTGGGGAAAAAGTGCTGTCATGGATCGAGTCATGGCTCACCAATAGGAAGCAGAGAGTGTGCATAAATGGGGTTAAATCCGAATGGGGACTTGTAACAAGTGGTGTTCCACAGGGATCAGTCTTAGGCCCGTTGTTGTTTATAATATATATCAATGACCTTGATGAGGGAATTACTAGCGATATGAGCAAATTCGCGGATGACACGAAGATAGGTAGGACAATTGATTCTAACGTAGATGTCAGGGAACTTCAGGAGGATTTAGACAAACTCAATTCGTGGTCAGAAAAGTGGCAGATGCAGTTCAATGTAGATAAATGCAAGGTTCTGAAGCTCGGGAGTGTCCATAACCCAAGCACTTATAAGTTAAATAACGTAGAACTTAGCCATACAGATTGCGAGAAGGACTTGGGGGTGATGGTAAGCAGCAACCTTAAACCAAGACAGCAATGCCTAAGCGTACGTAATAAGGCAAATAGATTACTGGGATTTATATCAAGAAGTGTTAGCAACAGAAGTCCAGAGGTTATATTACAGCTTTATACATCATTAGTAAGGCCTCACCTAGATTACGCAACTCAGTTCTGGTCTCCAAATTACAAGATGAATATTAATTCGATAGAAAACATTCAGCGTAGAATGACTAAATTAATACATAGCATTAGAAATCTTCCTTACGAAGAAAGATTGAAGACCCTAAAATTACATTCACTTGTAAGACGTAGAATGAGGGGAGACATGATCGAGGTATACAAGTGGAAAATGGATATTAACAAAGGGGATATAAATAAGGTCTTGAGAATATCTCACCAAGAGAGAACCCGCAATAATGGATTCAATTTAGATAAGTTAAGATTTAGAAAGGATATAGGAAAGTATTGGTTTGGTAATAGGTAGTTGATGAGTGGAACAGTCTGCCTAGTAGGGTTATTGAAGCTAGGACCTTAAGAACATAAGAACATAAGAATGGAGGAACACTGCAGAAGGCCTACTAGCCCATACAAGGAAGGTCCTTATCAAAACCACCACTACCTAAGAATTCATTCCCTTACTCACGACACCAATCAAACCCAGCCCCTCCCACTCATATAATTGTCCAATCTCTTTTTAAAGCCACCTAAGGTCATAGCCTCTATCACCCTACTCGGAAGATTGTTCCACGCATCTACAACTCTGTTCGAAAACCAGTACTTGCCTATGTCCTTTCTAAATCTAAATTTATCCAATTTAAATCCGTTATTTCTCGTTCTTACTTGGTTCGATATCCTCAGTATTTTATTATTATCTCCTTTGTTTATGCCCATCATCCACTTGTACACCTCGATGATATCTCCCTCATTCTACGTCTCTCCAGAGAGTGGAGATTCAACGCTCTAAGTCTATCTTCATACGGGAGATTTCTTATACTGTAAATCATTTTAGTCATTCTTCTTGTATGTTCTCCAATGAATCTATATCCATCCTGTAGTAAGGAGACCAAAACTGAGCTGCATAATCCAAATGAGGTCTCACTAGTGATGTATAGAGCTGTAAAATAACTTTTGACTTCTGTTGCTTATACTCTTGAAATCAACTCTAGTAATCTGTTAGCCTTATTGGCACACTTAGGCACTGTTGTCTTGGCTTTAGATTCCTGCTTACCATGACTCAAGTCTTTTCACATTCTGTATGATCAAGTCTACATCACCTAGTTTATAAATTGAGGATATTTTCATTACAAAGGACTAGTACCTTACATTGTCCACATTGAACTTCATCTGCCACTTTTCAGACCAAGACATTAATTTGTCCAAATCCTCCTGGAGTTCACTGGTATCCTCCTCAGAATGAATCATGCGGCCAATTTTTGCATCATCAGCAAATTTACTCATGTCACTTGCAATTCCTTCATCAAGGTAATTTATGTAAATTATGAACAACAATGGGCCTAAAACTGATCCTTTTGGAACGCCACTAGTGACTAATCCCCATTCAGATTTGACCTCATTAATAGAAACTCTGCTTTCTATTGGTAAGCCATGCCTCTATCCATGCTAGAACTTTACCTCCTATACCATGAGCTGCCACCTTTCTTAAGGGTCTCTTGTGAGGTACTCTATCGAAGGCCTTACTGGAATCCAAGTAAACTATATCATATTCTTTATCACTGTCTAGTGCCTTAAATGTTTTATTGAAAACGTCAGTAAATTTGTTAGGCAGGAACGACTCTCGTAAACCCATGCTGAGATTCATTAATCAAATTATGTTCTTCAAGGTGACTTCTAATAATATCAGCTATAATTGATTCTAATAAT